>JAXGGA010009215.1:0-52496 GCA_038373865.1 Uloborus plumipes | reverse complement strand
TAAAGAAGGAAAGAACGAATACATAAACAAAAAAAAAAAAAGGGGGGGATTCATATCTCACCTTTTCGTGGCCGCCATCATTTGTCTTTCTTTTCAAAGGAACATTTTCTTTCATCCTTCTTACTAAAGGAACATTTGGGCGGTTTGGAAGGCAGGGCTGTAACGAAATCAATAATCATGAAATAAAAGTGGTTCTTTACATAAAAGTATATACTTGTACAAGACAAGAGCTTTTGTGAAAATTACTATAACATTGAACATATTTTATTTTATTTATAATGTTTAAGTTGTGCTAAAACTAAATGTCAACAAATATATACATTAATATTTCTGAAAATAATTTAAAAACATTGATAAAAGTTTAAAATGAGAAAACAGTCGAGCTAAATTAAGAAATTAGAAATAAAAGTTAAGGATTTAGCTAAAAAGTGATCTAAGAAAAAATTTCCTCATCAATCTGTTTCAAATTCTAAAACTATCAAGTATTTATTATTATGGAAATCTAAAGCTCATAAGAATGAAGACATAAAACAAGATGATGGCCACAGCTAGAGTAAAAATAGCTATAAAAAAAAGGTGCAAAACTTGACTTCGTAAGAATTTCATGACCTCCTAAACTGAACTGTTTGTTTATATGTCATACGAGATAAATACACATGAATGAATGCACATAGCTACAGACTTCATAAGAAATTAGCTTAATATTCAAGAATGTATAAAAATGAGAAAGAAAAATAAATCAGCAAAGTGCTTAAAAAGCTATTTCCATATTTATCAAAGGTAATAACTTAAACATTAGACAAAAGTTTCTGAAAGGCAAAGAAAAAAAAAATTCTTGAATTTATGCAATTTGCATCATATTTCAGATTATTTGGAAGCAGCGATTTCAGGACTGTATTGCATGCTAAGTGTTTTTATCTTTTTTAATAATTCTTTTAAAATCTTCAAAAATAAAAAAAGACAGAAGAAACTCGCTTAAAAAAAAAAGATGGTTTTGACTTAAACCAATAATGATGCAAGTTGGTGAATAATCATTTTCCATTTGGCAAAGTGAAAACCTCTATACAGCAAGCTAATACCCCTGCATGATAAATATGAGTAGGGTTAAAAATAAAAGTAAAAATAAAATTGATACCCAAGCAGTAGAATTTTCAATTAAAACAGAGGTGAGTGCAATAGGATTTCAAAACATGTCAAATATCAGAAAGAGCTTAAAAACAGCAGAAAAAAAAAAATCCATGTTACGCCACCATTAGAAAGAACTCTGGAAAGTAAGTTTATCAAATTTAAAAGGTCATTTTTATAACAAAATATTTGGCGTGAAAATTTCGTTTGAAATAGATTTTATTGGAAATTTGAAATCTCAATCAACTTACATTCCCTTGAATTACACAGGAGCACAGGGGGGGGGGGGGGGTTCCAACTTTTACACGTTTAGGTAAAAATTTATAACCCCCCTCCCCCTTTTGTTAAGGAACATAAATATCACACGTTTTTCAGATTCTCCAGGAGTGTATGATCCCTGAATGTTGAGGTTAGTCGGGACAAACTTTGAACAAATATGAGTGGTCAAAGTGAAGAAAAATGCTAAGGATAAATTCAAAAATAAGGAAGGTTGTACTGACTAAAGAGTCGGGATGAACTTTGAACAAATATGAGTGGTCAAAGTAAAGAAAAATGCTAAGGATAAACTCAAAAATAAGGAAGGTTGTGCTGACTGAAAAAGAACTAAGATATTCATAGAGCAAGTGAAATTTAAAATTAAATTTCTAGGGTTTAAGCATAGTTAGATAACACACGGCATATGTGCATGGATACATTCACTGCTGTACAGATAGATACATTTGCTGCAGATATGCGCATCATCCGATAATCGTTAACTAAACATTGGTTATCTTCAACGTTGGCAGATAAAAGTTCACCTCCTCTTTTCATGGATACATGAATGAAAGCAAAAGCCATTGCCTTACTTAACAGTTTATCTAGGTACCTACTGTATATTGCTTTTCATACTTGCAGATAGTTTGAATAAAGTCTGCAGGTACTCAATATTTCTGCCCATGTATGGGCTTAAGATAAAAAATGATTCAAATCGAGGATTTAAAAAAGAAAAAAAAAAAAAGAAATTTAATCAATTACATAGAGATCTGCCCTCTCCTAGTAACACAACTGCCTTTAAATAAACAGATTTTATTTTAGCAAGACATTTCTTGTAAGCAGAAAGCACTCTTTCTATACTTAAATGTCCATATGAAAAAAAAAATCATTACAATTTTTCCGCAGGAAAACTTTTTGCTCCAGTATTTCTTTTCTTTTTCAACCAAGTTATTTCAAAAGTGATCAACACTGAGAAGAATACAAATAATTTTTATACTGCATGTGATGAACAAATTTGACCTGCTAGATTGTGTACAAAGTAACCACCCATCCTTTCTTGACAACAAATAATAATAATCACCCATTTTTCCCAGAATTTCCAAAATCCTTGATAAATCCTGCTCCATAGTCTACCTGGAGACATAAAAGAAAATAATCCAATGGCTAGAAGATACACAGAGAAGAGGGACACATGATTTTGAAAAAAAAAACTTAAGTTACTCTTCAGTAAACCTAAGACAAAGTAAACAAACATGGTTAAGTATGACAAAGACTTTTGAGTCATTGATTGGAAGAGCTTTAGAGAATGAATTGAAGGTCTAGAACCCTCCGGGCTAACATGAATGAATTGAGCTACATTAAAAAAAAAAATCATATTTCAGTTTTACTTATCAAGAGTAGGATAGTTTATGGCATAAATTTAAATAGGTTAACTATTTGTATAAAAACTATAACATGAAAAAAAAAGAATAAGTGAACCAATATTTTTCTCATTAAAACACATTTAAGTTTATTTTCCTTGCATAACATATTTTACAAGAAAGTATCAAAACATACTTCATTCACTGCCTTAGAATTTGTTTCCTCAGGCTTTTCAAAGGCAAAAGGTTTCACTCTCTCTTCCGGAATTTTCCATGGGAATTTTATACCGGAATGGAAGCCGGTATTTTTAACTCCAAGCTGGAAAGCAATAAAAAACAAACAGTTTAATAAATTGGGATAGTTTCGAGGTGAAGAAAATATTCAAAATATTTTAAATTAAAATCCATTTGTAAAAGGTACTCAAGTATGGTGTAATATGCATGTTGCCAGAAGATGGACCAAGAGAAATTAATTTTCACCCATATTAATGGACTTAAATGAACAAATTAACAAAGAGTTATAGTTCATTAATATGCTGCTAATTTTAGGTTTAAAAAAGTACATACAGGCTGTGATATCACATAACCATACAAATTACAAAGCTAACTCACAAGTACTAAGTACAATTTATTTTTTTTATTTGTACACAGATTTATTTGAAAAATTTCATTGATAATTCTCTCTAAATAAATACGTAAATTATTCAAAAATTATTAAGAGGGGGATAATTCTTTAGCATAACAAAGTTTGCCAACAATTACAACAATTACCAAAAATCTCGAATCTTTTCAGTGCTCCCTGCTAGTTAAGCATTTCTGAAAAATATCCAATTTTATCATAGCAATTGGCATAAGTAATTAGATGCATTGGAGCAACCATACACTGTTGCACCCATAATATGCCACTAACATGAGTAACAACTTCCTACTACAAACCAAATAAATTTGAAATATATAAGCAATAATTACAAATTCCTCAAGAAGTTCATAGCAAAATTAATTTTACATCAATTAGCCGCAAATTGCTTCTTTATTTTGGAGTTTTCAAGATTTGCAGTAGACATTTTCAAAATTTTAGGAAGAGTGACTAAATTTTAGGGGTAATTTATGATTTTGTTTGACAACAAATAGGTCCCAAACAGTAGTACCCGACAAACCAAACTAAAAATGCATTTTATTTATTATAGTATAAATTACAACCTTCAAATACTTCCACAGAAAAAGAGTTCAAACAAAAAAGAAATAACACTTTAATGTAAAATAACATGTTTATTAGCCAGAAGGCACTTCAACTTGCAGTCGTGTTTTAAAAAATTTCACTTTCGAAGATGGGCATATCTGAGTTTTTCCAGATGACCAGCTTCTACAACCCGGTCAGTTTTTCAGTTTTGTGTGAAAAGAACAGAAAAAACAATGAGAACAAGGAGAAACAGTGCTTATTTTGCTGTTTGGAATTTGCTATTATCTTAGGGCGAACCATTTCTTTCCTCCTTCCAAAATTGAAGATTGGTGCTGGAGTAGGAGATGAAATGAATCATAAGTTAAATTTCAGATAGTGAATGGAAGTACACTTTGTAAAGTTCGGATCGAAAAAGGAACACTTTGTCTGAAAAACAATATATACCTAGGGTGAAAATAATCCTCCTCCACCAGGTTAGATGTCATATTAGTTTTGGTGTTAATGGTATATTTGGGTGGGAGTGGGGGATACTTTGTCTAGTTATAAGGAAACCCATTTACCAACTTTAAATAAGTCTACTATTCATTTTGTATCAAAGAGTTGTTTTTTTAAACGTTTTGAACCTGACCAATCTACAAGTTCATGCCAGCTCACTTCAAGCATAGTCATGTTTACTTACTACTTTTTAGACCATCACAAGAAAGAGGACTTCCTATTAAATATAATCTCCCTATATAAATATAATCTAAAAAATATCATTTTTTCCTATACAATTTTATTAAATAATTCAAAAAAATATGATCGCTTTGAGATCCCAAACTAAAAATTTGTACAAACAAATGCAAGATTTTTTTGAAAAAATTCACTATGTTTTACAAAAAATTTAAATTTGAAATTTGAATTTCATTTTTTTTAAATAATTTTTTTATAAAATTAGTCATGTTGCATATCAGATTAAATGGCAACTAACGTACTTTAAATTGCCATTTACCAAATTGTTTTATCTATATTTGGAGCTGAGTTATGGTCCCTTTTATGTTCAAGCATCCCATGAAAAATCTAGGGTTTTTCCAAAGCTCAAAGTCTTATAAATAAAAAAATAAAAGAGATAAAAATCTAAAAATTGGGACTTTTGATTACCTCAAAGGGTACAATTGATGAGCCAAATTTAAAAGAAATACAAAAAGTGAGGGAAAAATTCTCAGAATTTGGATCACTTGACATGGAATGACCCCTCATAAGATTTATTTGTGACAGAAAATTTGATGTAATTAATAATATCGGAGCAGTCGACTAAATTATTAAGAACCTTATAGAAAAAGAGAAGACAAAAAAGTTCACGGCTTGCTTTAAGTCTGGGAACTTTGTAAATAGTATATCAAGAAGAATATTAACAAGTCTAAAAATCATGCTTATTGGTTCTGTAACATATGTAATAATTAATTTAGATTGAATTTGCTCGATAATTCTTGCTTTATTATTGTAATAGGGATCCCAAATAAGACTACAGTACTCGAGTTTAGAGAGCACCAGGCAAAAATAAAATGCAAGAATAGTATTGAGCCATAATAAGAGAATTCAGGGGTCAATCCAGGATATTTGACCAAGGTCCTGTTTTTAGAATTTTGTGAAAAATAGTTCAGAATTTTGAGAAAACTAATTCCTAATTTTGTGAAAAATTGTTATGGCAAAAAATATTCCCAAACGTTCCGTAAACTTGGATTTCTAAGAAGAGTCAGTTTTGAGAAAGGTTCATTTTTGAGTGACTAAATTTTGGGAAGGGTCCTTTTTTAAGTGACTGAATTTTGTGAAGGGTCCTTTTTTGAGTGCCTGAATTTTGTGAAGGGTCCTTTAACGGACCTAATTCCTCTCTAGATTGACCCCTGGAATTATTCATTATAAAAGGGAAAATAAGCGTGGAACAATGCAGTTAGAATTTCGGACTAATTTCTTGCCAAGTGCAAAGCAGGATAGTTCACAGAAGGCAGTAGTCAACCACAGTTTGCATAGTAAATGGGTGCACACAAAAATCCCCACATTAAACCAGTGCATTTCTTATGTAAACACACCAATTCTAAAGCATATTTTCCTAAATATTTCAGGCTGCTAAAACTACAAAAATATTGCAAGTTTCAATTAAAGTCCAAAATTATGACCATAACTAAATTTTGTTTTTAGCTTAATTACATTAGTTCCTGTCTTTTTAACATTTAGGAGCCGGGCGGTACATATGCTGTACCGTAACTATTTTTTTTTAGAGGACGGGGTTGAGATTTTCACTCGAACTCTTTGGAGCCGGGGATTATTCCAAGGTTTCATATGTCTGGTATGACAGTTTATCAGGGTTCATACTCAAATTTGAAAATTAAAAGTAAGGAGTTTTTAAGGAGTTTTGCAGGAGTTCATTTCAATTTTTCAGGACTTTCTCACTCAAAACACTTATTTTTCAGCAACATATGGGTCATTCCAGCGAAAATAGTACAAATCATGTCTGAAACTCTTTTCTTAAGATTATCAATTTAAATAATTTCCACCAACACTAATCATTTTTTTTTTTTTTTGAGTTTCCATTTATTTTTATTTGTGTATAATGAAGTGTAAATAACTAGTATATGACTCATTTATGAAAGGATTTTAAATATTGTGATCACTTTGTGTAACAGAGTGGACAAATAAGCCTTTAAAAATATCTTTATAATCACAAAGAAAAGTTAGAATCATAAAACGAACATAAAGTGGAATAAACAGCCTAAAACTGTAAGTCTGTCTGCAATTTCAAGAAAAAATCTATTTTTTTCATCATGAAATCGACTGTAACAGAGTGGACATCCAACAGTTCAAATTAACTTCCATAAGAAAAGAATGAGGCTCCCCCTGGTTGTTGACTACATAATTCAATGTAGCAAGCTAATCACGGCAGTTATACTAACTACATATTTTTTTTTAATATATCAGATTGAATGCAATTATTTATTTTACTTTCAAAAGGGTTGTAACAGAGTGGACAATTCGTAACATAGAAAATCTAGGGACATGGATAAATAATTGTTTTTTGGGGAAATTTTTTTTTCATTTCCATAATAATCTGCAGAAATGGTGTCAGAAGCATCTTTTGTGCAGTGCAGTGTCATTTATTTTGTTGTTACATTTCAGTTTAATTTTAAATCACATTTAAAGTTCTAGCAATTTGAAGCTGGGACACGTCATTTTCTCCTTCTTCTGACAAAGATAGTTTTTTTTTGGTGTCCTTTCTAGATGGATTATACCTAATTAATTGATACTTGATGGCACAAAATTAAATGGAGAACCAATAAAAAATACACTAAACGGGTGGTAGTACTTACAATTGATTTTAAAAGATTCTAAAGTCTCGGACATGATTTGTACCATTTTCGCTGGAGTAACCCATATCTCAAACATTTTTTTACAACTCTTGTGTTATTTATTTTTGCCGTCATACAATATATTGAGTAACATACTAAATTAAAAGTCAAATATACAGTTAGTGCTACTTGAATGTTATCAGACTCAGAATCAAATTCAAATATGGATGGGGGGGGGGGAGGATTAACCATTGAAAAATATTTTATTTTGAGGATGAATTTTTAAAAAAAGTAAAAAAAAATATAAAAAGAATGTTAAAATGAAAATTAATGTTTTCTCAAAAACAAGACACTCTTTAATAATTTTCTAACTAGAATCAGCATAAAAAAAAGTAATTATTAAAATAAACTTTGTAATAAGCTAACTGAAAATAGTAGAGGTTAAAACAACTTCTAACTTTCATAAGCTTTGACGATTGACACTATTAAAGTGCACAGAATTTTGCTTAAAACTTTTCAAATTTATGATTTAAAAGAAAAATGAAAAGAAATTTTAGTCGTTTACCTCTTGACTGAGTACAGTAAACGTCCTAAATGCGAAAAATCATATTCCAATGGCGGATGCAAAAAGATCGCGATTTCCATAATGAACGAATTAAAAGGGGAAAAAAGCGACATATAAAAGGAATTATTCAAGAAAAAGTTTTAAATTAACATTTTAAAGCTCTTCGGTAAACATAATAGTGATAGCAATAAAGTAATTGAAGCAAAACTTAAATTAAATCTGTGACTTAAATTTTAATTTTTTGTCTCTCATAAAGAACAGAATTTCGTTTGAAAAATTTAATTTTCGATTTTGAAAGAATTAAAAAAAGATTTTACTTATTTGCCCCTTAATAAAGACAAGTACGTACCAAAATTCAGAAAAATTCTATTTCCAAACCGGATGCAAACGGATTGCATCATGGTTAATGAAGGCGTCATAAGTATAAAAACGGCAAATAAAACAGTGTACTAAAGCAAAATAATTTTAGAATGTCCTTTCAACAGGTCTACCCGATCAATATAATTAATAATTATCGACTTAATCGTCGAAAATTTGGAGTAAGGAAAAAAATTTCGGATGTAGCATAGGGATAAAAGCGTAGCGAAAAATACTAGATTTCCGGTATTAACACGTGAAAAAAATACCAGAACTACGGTATAATACTCGAATACAATCTTGGGATTAGTAGTAGAAGAAAATATTCAAGGGTTTGTATTCACAGAATTAAAAATAAGGAGTTTGTAAGGAGATTATAGCAAAATTCAGGAGTTTTAAGGGCCCTTATTTTTTCTTATTAAAAAGCAGGAGTTTATAAGGAGTTTGTAAGGAGCGTACGAACCCTGTTTATACCTTCTCTTTTCAATGGAAAAGAAATCTGTGGTTCAACTGTCGTACTACCTGCGTCAAAAGAAAAATTTCTAAAAACAGCCCGGATCCAAAAGGTTAAAAATAGATTTTCTTTTTCCTTCAATTTTTTTTTTTTTTTGGTAATTTGCTCTCACACACCGGACAAATTTAACTTTAAATTAAAACATTAATCTGCACAAAGAAGAATATGTTAAGCACTTTGAAGGTAAATATTTCAATTCTTGTAAAGGATTAAAAAGATTGCTTATTTCAACACCTAAAGATGTTATCAATTCAACAGAAAACCGAAAAGTTAGTAAAAGGATTATGGCTAAATTTGCACAGTAGTCAAACTTATTTGTAGACAAGGAACAAAAAACTGTGAAGCAACTTTAAAGCTTTTGAACAACAAAAATTGTTTTATCCTATTAATTATTTACTTGTTTTGTTCAATATTCTCATATATTATAACATATTTAATCAAATATTCAATGCTGTTGTAATTCATACAACATGTAGTTCAATTTGTTATGGAGTGATTTTTGTACATTTTATTTCAGATGAAAGTAAACAAGCTTAATATTTAGAATCATACATTTACATATCTTAACTGTTCACTACTTAATGTTTTAACATACACTTCAGTTATAAAGGTATTTTTAAAACATTCGGACCTTAATTCCTGTCGAAATTTGAAATGTTCTTATCAATAAATTGTAACACTCCAATTTCACTATATTTGTGCAAGTTAAAATGTCTGAGAAGGAGAAAAAAAAACTACTTACTGGCCTTTTAGGTACCCCTTCCATACTTTCTTCAGCTTCAGATTTAGAGTCACAAGAATGAATTGAATTACTCAGATTTTGTAGTAGCTTTAACAAAAAAAAAAAAAAATCAGACCAAAAATAAAGATCAATATTTTTTTAATAAAATGATGAGTGCATACATAATACTAAACTCCATTATCTCCATATATGCTGATGAAAGGTACATTGCACGTTAGTTGTTTTAATCAAGTTTATGGGTGCATTTTTTTCTTGTTTCTTTTGTACTGGAAATATTGACATAAAAAAGACCAATGCCAAGGCACCCAATTAATCTGTTTTTTAGTGTCAAATTCTTAAAAGTATATATATTTTTTAATCTCTACTTTTTATCAATTTTTTAAGTTGAAGTCCCATTTAAATTTTTTCAGTAACTCTTATCTGTCCACCCTTCTTTTCAATTTTTTTTAAATATGAATACATTGTTTACATCCGAAAATTTTGAGGCAAATGGGGACATGACAGAGATAAGAGTTTGAAACTATTGGTTAGATGTGATTAACTTCATTCAGCAGTTTCTTGTTCTAAGAGAAAGTAATTTCAATTTAAAAATATAGATATACAGCCAAATCATCTGCTAAATTCATTCAGCGTAATTAACTTCAAAGCATAAGTAATTTTAATATAAAAATATTTTTTCAGCCGATTAAGCGCCTAAAATTAACAACAGGTTCATTGCCAATTAATCAGTGCAGCGGTAATTTTTCCAAAGTTAAGATTAAGGCCTTTATTTTTCTTTTTCTTTTTTCAAAGAATGTAGTTCCCCTTTCATTCGGGATAATTTTGAAACCTGTTGGAAGCCTTGATTTTTTTTTTTTAATTAGGAATATCAGAACAAAATATTTTTTATCGGGAAAATTACCATTATCGAGACAAATACGAAGTCTGATTGTTAGATGAATGATCCCATAAATTTCTAGTTTCTTTCTGGGGACCAAAATCTTTTTGGAATGTTAGAAGGGTAAGAGAATTAAAATGTATTGGTTAATTGCTTGTAAAACTTTGATTTCATCAAATAGGCAAGTAAAACATTCGACGGAAAAAATGTGAGTACTTACTATTCTTTTAGGTACCACTTCTATACTTTTTTCAGCATCAGATTTAGAGCCACAAGAGATTGTAGACTGATTACCCCATAGATTGTTAGTTTTTTTCCTGGCACCGACATTTTTTTGCACCATTGCAGGTGCAAGAAAATCAAAATGTTTGGACTTTAGTTCCTGTCAAAATTTAAAATGACTAGTTAATAACTAGAAAACCCGATTTCAGCAAATAGACGTTATGTAAAAACATCTTGCGGAGGGAAAGCAAAAGTACTTACTGTTCTTTTAGGTACCACTTCTATACTTTTTTCCACATCAGATTTAGATTGGTTACTACATAGATTTCTAGTTTCTTTTGGGGCACCATTTTTTTGAAAGTTTGCAGATGCAAGGAAATCAATCTGTTTACACCTTGGTTCCTGTCAAAATGGCCAGTCAATAGCTAGAAACACTCAGATTTCAACAAATAATCATGTAAGTAAATACAGCTGGGAAAAGAAAAAAAAAACAGTACTTACAGTTCTTTCAAGTACCACTTCCATACTTTTTTCGGCATCAGATTTAGAGCCACAAGAGATTGCACACTGATTACCCCATTGATTGTTAGTTTTCTTCCGGGCACCAACATTTATTTGCACCATTGGAGGTGCAAGAAAATCAGAATGTTTGGATTTTAGTTCCTGACAAAATTTAAAATGACTAGTTAAAAACTAGAAAAACCGATTTCAGCAAATAGACATTGTGAAAAAACATCTTGTGGGAAGGAAAGCAAAATTACTTACTGTTCTTTCACGTACCACTTCCATACTTTTTTCGGCATCAGATTTAGAGCCACAAGAAATTGTAGATGAATTACCCCTTAAATTTCTAATGGCCCTCTGGGTACCAATATTGTTTCCCGTAATTGGAGGTGCGAGAGATTGAGCTGTTGTTTTCGAGTTTCTAAACTGGAATCTAGATTAAAAAACATCACAATCACTCATGGTAAAAATGACAAATCTGTTAGAAACGGTTTATTACATTCTATAATCTTATGATAAAACCAGGTTGAAAAAATATCACTATATTTTCAAAAATCTCCGAAATTTTGATATATATCCGATATTTTAATCAGCGGAAAACTAAAGTCCATAAAAAGTAAATGCAAACTTAAAAATCACTGTTTATTTTCTCTCATTATTAATATTTAAATATGTATTTCATGTTGTAGTTTAGGTATTTCAAATTTCTATATGAATGATAATTATAATAGTAATATCTACATTGTATGTTGACTTTTAAATTCATAAGCTCTGTACAGTAAAATCACATGAAAAAACACAGTATCATGTACACAATATCAATGCAAAATATCATGTAAAACTAAAACATGAAAATATTATTCAAAACTATGTTATATTAGTATAATTTATTGATAATTTAAATATATATTTAAATTTTATATATATTTTAGACTTAATAATTTACTTTTTTTTTCCTTTTGATTCTATTAGAGTTAATTTAGCATTAGCGGCTTTATTAATTTTTCTTTTAATAGTTACTTTTACACTTATTATACAGGGTGTCCACTCCAATCGTGGACCAATAGCTAATTTCTAAACCGTTAGAGATAAGCATAGAGTTTATTTAGGAAAAAATCTCCAAATTACGAAAGGAATTTTGGGTCTATTCAATGTTTTTCAAAAAATCAAATTTTGAAAGAGTTACGAAATTTAAATTTTTATACAGCCCCCCAGTCCTATCAATCATATTTAGTAAAACATTCTTGACACTGTAACGTTTAAAACTGAAAAAAAATCACTCTTCTACCACAAAAATTGACCGAGTTATGACGTTTTGAAAAATCAAGATTTTGAAGGATTTCGCATACGGTCCCTTAAACGATCTCTCGATGACGTCATGAAATAATGCAAAATCTTGATTTTTCAAAACGTCATAACTCGGTCAATTTTTGTGGTAGAGGGGTGATTTTTTTTTAGTTTTAAACGTTACAGTGTCAAGAATGTTTTACTAAATATGATTGATAGGACTGGGGGGCTGTATAAAAATTTAAATTTCGTAACTCTTTCAAAATTTGATTTTTTGAAAAACATTGAATAGACCCAAAATTCCTTTCATAATTTGGAGATGTTTTCCTAAATAAACTATATGCGTATCTCTAACGGTTTAGAAATTAGCTATTGGTCCACGATTGGAGTGGACACCCTGTATAATTCAGAAAAAAAGTATGCATAAGATTACATAATTGTGAGACATTTTCCTTTTTCTGATCAAAATTTAACATTTAACAACACACTTTTAATCTATATTCAAATTGTTATATTACTAACAATTTAATAAATATGAAATAAAAGAATGTTACACTATTATAATAATGATGCATTAACTCATTATATACATTTAGTATCTTGTTTATTTTTAGTAAAAACTGGACATTAATATGAAAAAAAAAATTTGTAGTTCAACAAATATCAAAAATATCATGACATTATCAAAAACAAATATTGGATATATATCATGAATATCGCCTGATATATATTGGCGAACCCTGAATATAAAATAAAGTATCATTGATAAATTTAGATCTGAACTAAAAGACATCACGATTACTCATGACAAAAACGACACATGACTACCTGCTAAAAATGGTTCATTACATTCCAAAATACAGAGCAATAATGATAAAGTATCAATAATTCATACACTCACACTCCTAATAAACACATACCAGCCGGGGGCAAAAATAATTTCACAACAAAGTAATTTGTGCACTTTAAAGCACTTCAATACAATATAATCTTTGGAATGAGCATGATATTATGATATATAGGCTGTTGTTTACATTTCTGGCCTAACAATGAAAAGATAAATATTTGTGACAAAGATTTTTTTAAAAAACTGTTCTGAAAAAAAAAATATATATATATACTTTTGCATGAGTGTTGACCAATTATTAAGGCAGTTTTCCCACCCAGTTTCAAATACTCAAAAACATGCATTTTAAAATTATCAATCAGCTGTTCGTGAACTAAAAATAATCTTTGGGTTACTAGCCAATGCTGTACTAGGCTTCTTCTGGTGTTCAAAACAGTTGATCATGTAATTCATTCTAACTGTTCGTGAACAAAAAATATTCTTTAGGTGATTAGCCAATGCTGTACTAGACTTGACAGATCAAAAACTCTTTTGTTTGAGGCGATTCACGGGAGCTTGCACTGTCGTGATGAAGAATGATTCGCCTAATCTTCTGCTTTGCCTAACTTCTGCAATATATTCCAGCAAACAAGTGGTCAGGTACTATTTAGAATGGAAATGGACAGTCTCGTATTCTTGTAACGCCACTGTCGCCGTGAAGAAACAGGTAGCCATTTGCCTTGGCGTGCTCCTAACACGAATAACTTTTGTCAGATTTATTCATCTTGGAAAACAAAGTATAGTCAATTGTTGTTTTCATCTTCTATCATGCAAATGTATATATTCATGATTTTCGTCAACTGTATAGATGTTACACATTGTACTTGATGCACTTTAAATCAGAATTCGCCGAAACAGACCAAGCCGGAAAAAAAAGGGTTCCTTTGGGATTTTCTACATTAAAATTCCCACTATGTCGGTAAAGTGAGTTTTTTAAAAGTTTACTGCACATTGAAAGTATAAATTTCAGGAACAAACTAAATTACAACTATTTTGATCTATACCAAGTCCAGAAATTGGTATTGATTAATTTAGTTATGATATTTTGTATGTTATAATATTTAGTCTTGGTCATATACCTGGTCCAAAATTTGCCATCTCAACTTCATGGACAGTTTAGTGTGTATTGGAAATTAAAAATGCGTATGAGATTCACTTAAAAAAAAAAAAACTTAAGAAAACCAATAATTATATCTATCAATTTCTTTTCTTTTTTTTCTTGCATTGTTAGGAAAAATCCTTTGATAAAATGTAACACGGAATGTTTTAAGCAAGGTTGCCAAGGGGTCATTCCATTTTAAATCAACAAATTTTCAAAAAAGTTGTTGCATCACCATTTTTGATTTTGATCAAAATTTGCATGTGTATTCCTTTTACTTCCCAGAGCTCAAAATAGTGTTCATTTTATTTTTAAAAAATTTACCCTTTGATATATAGGCTATTTTTGTTGTTGGTAAACAGCAAAAATCGGGCGTTTTGATGCTTTGTCTTGTGAACTATAACTTTTTTTCTATCAAAGATTTTGAGCTCAAATATAGCTCATTGGAAAGCTAAGAAAAAGATCTTCTTATATATGCCATCAATAAATTTCATATTTTAAAAAAATATTTATTTTTTTAAGGTCAAAGTTTACGACGAAAATGACATTTTTTACTTCTTTCGAACATTAAAAAACCCATGAAGGGTTCAAAGTCACAAGCCGATTTTTTCATCATATATTCATAGTCATGGTTACTTACTGTATTAAAAAAATTGGCTTGTTACTCCACCCCCTTTATGAGATATGCCCCCCCAAAGTTGTAAATTTTTTAAAAAATCCAATTTTCAAAGCTAAAAAAATGCATGTGGGGGGCAAGATAAAAATTTTTTCATTTGTGGTATTTTAAGTACTTTTTACCAGCTTTCTAATAAAACAAAAGTTGCTTTGTTATTCAAAGGAGTTTGGCAGATATAAGGGACTGAACTTTCAAAAAATCGCACAAAAACAACACAATTATTTTCGTTTTTTAAATCTTTGTTATTTAAATGTAATTATGTACCTTATTCTTTGTCTTAAATGCTAAAAAAAGACTAAGAAGAGCAATGAAGAAACATATTTAAAGTTTAATGAGATAATTTAATATTTTTAACACCTGGGAATATAGAATACCACTAAACTTGTCTGATTTTTAAACATCTGATTGCTACCTACAACAGGACCGAGCATTTCTCAACTTGTCCAGGTTTGTTCATACAATTTGGTCATCCTTGTTCTGGCTTGCTCTCACATGTGTATCTTAGTTGTCTTTCAAATTCTGAAAGAAGTAGGTTGTTGAACTAGTGTTTCTGCTGTAAAATCTTGTGAAGCTGATGTGATTTCTTTTCATTTAAAGTTCATTCATATTCACAGAATGTTTTCTTAAAGGTAAAAGAAGAAATCCTTTAGAATCCTTAACTATAAATTTAAATTTGTCTTTCTACATGTAAACTGTGAATAAGTTATGGATAACCCTAAATGCTCCATAGGAGTTTTTGAGAATGATGATTGTAATATTTTAAGTTACAGTAGGCTACTGTAAATAGTATTTCTGAGTACAGTGATGATGATAAAACTTTACTGCACCTGAAAACTAGGTGTAAAACTATTGAAACTGTTTGTACCTACCAGCAAGAAGTTCCATAAAGGTGGCAAAACTTGGCAAGAAATTTTTTTGCATGGTAGGTACAAACAGTTTCAATAGTTTTACACCCAGTAATCAGGTGCAGTAAAGTTTTATCATCATCATCACTGTACTCAGAAATACTATTTACAGTAGACTGCCTACTGTAACTTAAAATATTACAATCATCATTCTCAAAAACTCCTATGGAGCATTTAGGGTTATCCATAACTTATTCACAGTTTACATGTAGAAAGACAAATTTAAATTTATAGTTAAGGATTCTAAAGGATTTCTTCTTTTACCTTTAAGAAAACATTCTGTGAATATGAATAAACTTTAAATGAAAAGAAATCACATCAGCTTCACAAGATTTTACAGCAGAAACACTAGCTCAACAACCTACTTCTTTCAGAATTTGAAAGACAACTAAGATACACATGTGAGAGCAAGCCAGAACAAGGATGACCAAATTGTATGAACAAACCTGGACAAGTTGAGAAATGCTCGGTCCTGTTGTAGGTAGCAATCAGATGTTTAAAAATCAGACAAGTTTACTGGTATTATATATTCCAAGGTGTTAAAAATATTAAATTATCTCATTAAACTTCATTGCTCTTCTTAGTCTTTTTTTAGCATTTAAGACAAAGAATAAGGTACATAATTACATTTAAATAAAAAAAAGATTTAAAAAACGAAAATAATTGTGTTGTTTTTGTGCGATATTTTGAAAGTTCAGTCCCTTATATCTGCCAAACTCCTTTGAATAACAAAGCAACTTTTGTTTTATTAGAAAGCTGGTAAAAAGTACTTAAAATACCACAAATAAAAAAATTTTTATCTTGCCCCCCACATGCATTTTTTTAGCTTTGAAAATTGGATTTTTTAAAAAATTTACAACTTTGGGGGGGCATATCTCATAAAGGGGGTGGAGTAACAAGCCAATTTTTTTTTATACAGTAAGTAACCATGACTATGAATATATGATGAAAAAATAGGCTTGTTACTTTGAACCCTTCATGGGTTTTCTAATGTTCGAAAGGAGTAAAAAATGTCATTTTCGTCGTAAACTTTGACCTTAAAAAAATAAATATTTTTTTAAAATATGAAATTTATTGATGGCATATATAAGAAGATCTTTTTCTTAGCTTTCCAATGAGCTATATTTGAGCTCAAAATCTTTGATAGAAAAAAAGTTATAGTTCACAAGACAAAGCATCAAAACGCCCGATTTTTGCTGTTGCCAACAACAAAAATGGCCTATATATCAAAGGGTAAATTTTTTTTAAAATAAAATGAACACTATTTTGAGCTCTGGGAAGTAAAAGGAATACACATGCAAATTTTCATCAAAATCAAAAATGGTGATGCGCACCCCATTTGTTGATTTAAAATGGAATGCCCCAAGAGAAAAAGTTACTTCAAAATAATCACACGAAATTAACCAAAACTAGTGCACTTTTTTCTTAACAAGTCACCATCAATACATGAATACTTATAGCATATTCTCATGCTATTAAAAGCAAGATTTATTAGGTGATTTAATTATTACAAACTTCAATACTATTAAAATTTTTAAAGGAACATTAGAAGGTTCTAAGTCTAAGGAGCAACGCTTTACAATTGCTTTGCGACCCAGCTTACAAATCCAAACATTCTTGCTGCATTCAAAGGGCGCAGCAATCTCTCTCTTTTTTTTTTTTTTGTCTGAATGAGTAAGAAATTTAACAAAAAGCATAACTAAGAAATGAATTTTAGAGCAGTAATATGATAAATATACTGTTAAAAATTAAATATATGATGTTTGCAATGATAATAAAAATTGTTAAGCAATATTACAATTCAAAAGGCTAATGTGTTTCCACTTTACTAATTTTAGAGTAATTTAAATAATCTGAGACACATTACCTGGCTTCTTCATCAGTCCTTCTCAAATTATTAAAAGCAAAGCAGCTTGGCTCTAGAAGAAATCATTTCAGTGATTAATATCAATGTATTAAGTAAAAGGTTATTTGTAATCAGTATCAATGGTGTACATGTACAAAGTAACCGATATTAGCATGGGCGCAAGTTAAGCCATGCTTCCAAGACGGAAAATATCCCCCCCCCCCCTTCCCGAACCTCACATGCGTGCTCAAGGGGAAAAACTAATTTAAAATTTATTGTTTATTTTACTGTCAAAACTAGGGGTTTATGCTTATTTTATTCTTAGTAATAAGATCATAGATTTAAGCAGTGGTCGGAAGTAGCGCGCTACATGTAGAGAAACTACTGTAGTAACTACATTTTTTAGTAGTTTGTAGTGTAGCGCACTACTTTTTAAAAAAAGTAGAGCAATGAGCAGCACGATACAAAAAGTAGTAGTTTGTAGCGATTTCTGAAAACTACTTTTAAATTAAAAAAAAATAAATGAATAAATGAAAACAAATTTTAAAAAAAGAAAACGAAGGAAAAAAAACAAGGTTTTTCTTGTGTCGAATATTCGTAAAAATTGTAAAAAAAGTCTAAAAAGGACAAATTTTAGCAAAAAAAAGGAACAAAACGGAAAAGTAACAAGTAAATTCAAAGACAATTCCTATTTCTATTCCATATTCGAATGAGGTATTTTTTTAATCTAAACCACTTTTCGAATTTTTTCTGTCGATCCTCAAACGGTGTATTCTTGTTCTTTATTTATTTTTTAAAAAGTAGAGAAGTAGCAACTACATTTCAAAAGTAGTGTAGCTCGCTACATTTAAAAAAAAGTAGTTGTAGCTGTAGTTAACTACATTTATAAGAAAGTAGTTGTAGTTCACTACAAAAGAAATGTAGTTTTTCCAACCACTGGTTTTAAGTGTATTATTCAAGCAGATGTGTGGGGGAGGGGGAGGCATTTTTTGAAGTTTAGTCCTAAAAACCTCGTTTCAGGCATGATTGGTGAAATTTTAATGAGATGTGACCATTTTTGATAACGTTTGGAGAAGGAATACATGTACTCTTCCCAAGCAATGCTTAAAAATTGAAGTTAAAAAAGTAACATTTTAGATGATCACCGATAATGTTAGGAAAGAAGGTCTAAGTAGTTGCCACCCCCCCCCCCCGAAGTTCTATGAAATCAAAGTTGTATAACGGAACTGTAGGTCATATTGGATAAAGTCTCGGGAATGGACAGCGGTCAAAGACATTTCCACGCAAATTTTTGAAATCATTAAAAAAGTTTTTGACGTTTTGGTGATGTTATGAAAGATGAGGTTCGGGGGTGGGGGCGCAACCCCAGAGTTTTTTCCAAAAATGAAGTCTAAGATATTGTGTGAGGGACATACTGATAACATTTCGGAAGGGAATGAGGTTCTGACATTCCTAATCAGCCATTTGTTTGGGGTTGAAGTTCCTAAATCATATTATTAGTTCTTTGATAATGATAACATTAGAGCAAGGGGAGTTCGAGCAAGGGGGGCTCAGATTCTTGAAAATGAAATTATAGTCGATCTTTGACGACGTTTATAGCAGGGAAGGGATGAATCAAAGAACTCACGGCGACGAACGAATCGCGAACCTGTAAGCCATTAATTCGGAAGGAAGAGAATGACCCCGATGCAAATACGATTTTAGAACGGAATAATGATCAAGATGCATTTATAGGAATTGGATTTTGTGTTCCGTTTATTTCTTATTTCTTTGGAAATAAACTGAAGGAATGAGATCGATTTGTTTTTCCGTCCTGTTATCCGTCTCAGTGATTTCGTTAAGACGGAAATCCGTCCTAAGACGGAAGGTCTTGCACCCATGGATATTAGTCTATTAAAATCTAAGTAGCACAGACAAGCTATTGATTCAGGATTTACTCAAAACATTCAGCAAAATTTAAGAAATTTTAAAGATTCATTTAACATTTTAACGAATTGATTCAAATTCAATTAATTTATTCAAATGTGTTTAGAATAAACATGGTTCATTTAAGGGTACACTTAAAGGGCACTACTATTTTCGGGTTCATATGGACAACACACATACATTTTGATGATTGGGGATGGGGGGGGGGGAAGCTTTTTAAGGAAACATTTTGCATCATTACAATTTCGTTTAAAAAAGTCATTGGTTCTTTTGGCTACTCCTATTTCTGGTAGCTCCACACTTCTACCAGCTCAGCAGATTCCTCTGAAGCTTCTCTTTTAAATTTCAACCCTGTGAAATCAGGACACACTTATCTATTTTTCCTGTTTTAACAGATTTACGTGATCGTGATGTACTAACCACCTTGTTTTGTAAAAAAAAAAAAAAACAATTCAACGATATGAAGCTTGATCATTGAAATAATTTCCCTGTAAAACGTTAAACCTTGACGAGTTTGATTTTCTTTCATGTTTTTTGATTGCACTTCGAGAGATGCAAATTGTATAAAAACGCATGTGACGACATGAACATTTTGGTTATGGGGATTGTAGCCCCATTTTTTACACAGTGAACAGCAAGGGCTTTGGAGTTCTTATATTCAAATAGTTTATGGATTTAAAAACTTAAAATAATTGAAATAAAAATACAATTCAGCAGCGAGCAACTCTAAGCAATTTCTAAAAACTGAAATTTTGCTTATAACTTTTCAATTTAATGATCAGGGTACACTAAACATTGAAAACGTGAAAACACAATTTCCCATAGAGGAAGCAAAAAGATCACTATTCACAAAATGAAGGTGTTCTAAGTATTATTCCGTTGCAAATTGTGTGACCTTTATTTTCGCAACCATTCGTCTTAGATGCATACTTTCAATTGCAAAAAATGCTCAAAATATGGTGAAGAGTTTTTTTGGTGGTGCTGCCCAAAGGTGCAAAGAACCTTTTGGATCCGGGCTGTTCATATAGAAATTTTTCTTTCGACCCAGGTAGTATGTCAGTTTAATTACAGATTAATTTTCCATTGAAAAAAGAAGGTATAAACTGTCATACCAGACGAATGAAACATTCAAAAAATCCCCAGCTCCACAGTGTTCGAGTGAAAATTTCAACCCTGACCTCTAAACTAGATAAAACTTATGGTACAACATGTGTACCGCCCAGTTCCTAAAGGTTAAAGTATTAAAATTTTGAAGATAGGAAAATAAATAGCCAAAAATACGAAATCTAATTTTTTGTATGGACTCCTCATTGAGTTTAGAGTTTCCTATGTTTTTTAATGTTGGCTCGATGCATCAGCATTTGGTATTATTGTCCAGAAAAAAAATAAATAAATAAATGAATTGTAGGTTGCCAGTTTTGGGGACAAATATCGCATTTTGCACACATACCGAAATTGTTTGAAAGCAGTCACCAGTGGCAAGTGGAGACAACTAGCGTCGACCTTTTGGTCATTATGTTAAATTGGAATTGAGCAAGCAGACCGACTGGTTTAAAAGAGATACTATGCACAGGTATATTGCCTACTTTTGCGAGGAATGAATTTCTCCACTGCTCTCGGCGGCTCAGGTTCTTTAAACATACAAGGAGTTTTCATAGGTAGTTCAATGCGAGGAGCATTTACCCTCTGGAAAGAAAAAAAGTAAGGAGTTTAATAAAGATGAAGTTTTAATGGGCAATAATCTATTACACAAATATTCATTTCTTAAAATGATGAAATCTTATTTGAATTTTCAAGAAGTATTCAGAAAAAAATAAGATTAATTAATATTAAATAATAAGATTAATAAAAGATAATATGGTTTTGCTGCTGTGTTTGAAATAAAAATTTATCTATACTAATTATTTCAGCTGCTTCTGGAAAACATGTATGCAAAGTTATATTAAACAAATATTTCTTCAAAAAATAATTATTTCTAAAAATTACAATCTTTAGAAAATCTGAAATTTACAAGTTGGTAATGGTAGGGAAAATTACCGAGACTTCCAATTAAGGAAATCTTACTAGAAGTCTAAATGTTATTTAATACCTTGTTACATTTAATTGGCAGATAGTTTTAAATTTTAATGGAAGTTGTATTGTTTTTAAAGGCCTAATTAATTCATTTGACTGAACTTTTATAAAACTGACACCAGGAAAATATTATCTTTACTTTGCTGGCAAATTGATAATGCATATAAATGTAAGAAATTACAACTATATGCTTACAATAGGAGTAAAAACAAGAAGTTCTGCCAAAAAATAAACAGCCTGCTTTCCCTACACCGACATCGGCATTTGAGTATGTGATCAATATTCTCTTAATTATCTAAGACTGTAAATGAAGTCAAAATACCTTTTTAGCATCTTTTAAACAATGTAGTTATTATAGTTTTTCCATGTAAAAATTCTTTGATTGTTTTGGTAAAAGAATCAAAAATAGAAAGTGCATCAAAATATTTTATCAAATAAAAAAAACTATCCTAAATAAAATATCTCAAAATTTATTTTCAATCCATTGCTAGTAATTAAATTTAATAAATAAGAAATGTTCTCTGAAATGAATTATTTTTATTAGAAAAGAAATTGTCTGCCAAAAATAAAAAAAATAATAAATGAGACAAAACAAATTAATACACAAAGAATCGTCTGCACCGTTCTTTCTTTTAAGAGTAAGAGAGAGGCATTCTTTCCAAGCCTGCTTTTTTGCCATGGCTGCAGAGTCTGAGTCCGAGTAGAGGATTCGGTTTTGGAATCAGAGTCAAAAATTGGAGTTGTCAGTCAAAGTCAATACGCAGAATCAGAGTCGAAGGCTCTAAATTTCTCATGGTTAGAGTCTGCTAATTTTCCGAGCCTGCATTTCTGCCATGTTGCAGAGTCGAAGTCAAGGAGTCAGAATTGGAGTCCTCAAAATAGCTTGCTCAGAATAAAATTTTCCATACATTCTTCATCAAACCATTTTCTAACAAAGTTAGCTTGAAGGAAATCCCCATTAAGTTCAGGATATAAATTGAGCTTAAATTTCCCCATAGGTACTAATGTTAAGCTTTTTGAAAGGTGCAAAGTTGGATCAAAAAGTCTTTAAATCCAAAAAAGAAATATGGTATTGAAGTGTCCTTGCCGAGATCTTTTGAACAAAATAAAGATTATTCAATTAGGACTGTACACTCAAAAGTTATTAGTTCAAGACATGCTGCTTGAATGTTTTAATGAACGAAAAATTGTTCAAATCGAAAATTTAAATATGAGAATGAAGTATCCTTAATGAGATCTTTTGAACAAAAAAAGGTTTGTTCACATCGGAAATTTCACTAAAAAGTTAATAGCATGGCAAGGGCGGATCCAGAAATGTTCTAAGGAAGGGGCGATTGATCTTTTTTTCTTACTTGCCCATTTTTTTCACTGTGTATCCTTGTTAACACAAGTCGATTACAAATGTTTTGGTCTTCCATTTCGAAAAGTTTTCAGATCAGAAGCCTGAATTCCCACCCTTTTCCTTAATATCAAAGATCAACTAAAATTGCCTTTTTGAACTTTAAAATATAAAAACTGCTGGAAAAGTGTCCTCAAAGGGAGGGGCGAACGTCCCCATCGCCGCTTCCTTGTATCCGCCTTTATAGCATGGTACAGGTTTGCACGGTTCAAAGTTGATCGAAAAAAGGTTCAAATCAAAAAGTGATACACGGGTCATTCCACGTCAAATCGCCTAAGGCTATGTGCCGCCATGTCTCGGATTTTGTTCAATATTTTTTTACGGATTATGAGACAAACTCAAATTAATTTTTTCAGATTTTTTGAGTAAAAATTTAGGGTTTTAGAATTTTTTGAAATTTTGATTTTTTCAGAATTTTTGGTATGTATTTTGAAAAAGCTCTATAATTTATTCATTTTTCATTCAATTAAGACAGTTTACGTATCCATTTTAAAGCTAATTATTTTCTTCTTCAATATTAATGACAAAAATGAGATTGTGAAAAATAGAATTTTGTTAATGATCCTCCGAAGTCGTATTTTGTGTTTTTGCAATTGATATGTTCAATAGGTCATATCTCCGGAGTACCAACTAAGAACTGCACTTTTTTTTTTTTCAGTTTTGACAACATCATATACTTTTTATGCATAAAAAATTAGGGTGTTTTTTGTTGTTTTGGAATAAAAAAATAAAACGTATTTTTTCAGTTGATATGATCACAAGAAATATCTCCGAACTACCAATTAAGAACTGCACTATATTTTTTCTCTGTCATGACAACATCATACCCTTTTTATGTATAAAAAATTAGGAGAGTGCTTTTTGCTGTTTTAGAATAAAAAATGCAAATGTGTTTTTAAAGTTGGTATGATCAATAGGTCATATCTTTGGATTACCAGCTAAGAACTGCGCCATTTTTTTTCTATAATGAAAACATCATGATCTTTTTATGTTTAAGTAATAGAAGGGTGTTTTTTTGTTGTCCTGAAATTTAAAAAAAAAATGAATGTTTCAAAAAAATTTCTTTAGAAATCAAGTTTTCGGTAATTTTAAAAACTCCGTAAAATTAAAAAAAACCTACGCTATCACAAAGAAGTCTTTGACATGACAGCTGAATGGCATTTCTTTGCCACGAGTCAGGGCAAGAATGCATGCGATGGAGTAAGGTTCATAATAAAACGGCTTGAGATAAGAGCAAGTCTTCAAAGAACTGTCGAAGGACAGATTTTAAATGCACATGATCTAGTTCAATTTGCGTCTCAAAACATTTAAAGGGGATACACATGTTTTTCATTACAGCAGCAGAAGTGGTTGCAAATGAAGATTTTTTAAAGAAAAGATATGAAAGAGCCTTAAGAATAGAAGGCAACAGAGAGAATCACTTCTTCAAGCCATTAGACATGAAGAATATATTAGTGAAGAAGTTTTCTGTGTCTGAAAAATATTTTGTTGCCACTGTCGGAACATCCTAGAAATAGAGATTGTTATTAATGAAATTTTTATGCTTTCATTTGATAACAAATTATAAAATGTTACGTAGATTTCAGAATAATGGAAATCAAATATAAAATTCTTCCAACCACCAAGAACTCGAGAGTCTTTTTTTGTCAAACTATGAATGAAAATATATTTAAAGACATTCCAGTTTACTTTATCGTAATTCCTATCGGTTGATAGAGTGGCTATCAAATAATTACTGAAGAGTACAATAATTATGCAGTGGCTTTTCACTACCAAAGCATACAGGCAATAGAACAATATAAAACTACCATCAAGTATTCGAATGTAATAAATAGGATACATTTTCATCAGCTTGTGACGTGTGATGCTAAATAAATCTCAAATGTTTCAAATGTTGATTTTAAAGTAATTTTTTTGAAAAAAACATTTTATATTTTAATTTCATACTGCCAAAAAACTTTTTTCTAATTTTTTGAAAATAAAAAGAGTATGTTTTCACAATAAAAAAAAAAACATGGCGTCATGTTGTCATGACAGAAAAAAAATATGGTGCAGTTCTTAGTTGGTAGTCCGGAGATATGATTTACTGATCATACCAATTGAAAAAACACATTTGATTTTTTTATTCCAAAACAACAAAAACACCCTCCTAATATTTTATACATAAAAAGTATATGATGCTGTCATTTCTGAAAACAAAAAATGCAGTTCTTAGTTGGTACTCCGGAGATATGACCTATTGAACATACCAATTGAAAAAACACAAAATCAGACTTCAGAGGACAATTGGCAAAATTCTATTTTTCACAATCTCATTTTTGTTGCTAATATTGAAGGAGAAAATAATTAGCTTTAAAACAACACGTAAACTGGCTTAATTGAATGAAAAATGAGGGAGTTATAGAGCTTTTTCAAAATGCATACCAAACATAAGAAAGCAAAATTTCTGAAAAAATCAAAATTTAAAAAAATTCTGCAACCCTAAATTTTTAAACGTCGCTTTTTCGGGTTTTTACTCATTTTAACACAAAGTGAATTGCTTTTAATCCTAAATTTTTATTCAAAAAATCTAAAAAAATTAATTTGAACTTATCTCGTAGGTATCTAGTCGTAGAAAAATAATGAACAAAATCCATGACATGACGGCACGGCCGACTATTAAATTTAGGTGATTTGACGTGGAATGAGCCACACAGGAATGAGGT
This sequence comes from Uloborus plumipes, assembly GCA_038373865.1. NCBI lineage: Eukaryota > Metazoa > Arthropoda > Arachnida > Araneae > Uloboridae > Uloborus > Uloborus plumipes. The sequence goes on along the minus strand of JAXGGA010009215.1, from coordinate 26,672 downwards.
GTCCTCGCCGAGATCGTTCCAACAAAAAAAAGTTTGTTCGAATCCAACTGTTCATTGAAAAGCTATTAGCGAGGGACAGGTTGCATGAATGGTTCAAAGTTGATCGAAAAATTGTTCATATCGAAAATTCAAATACAAGAATGAGTTTTCCTTGCTGAGATCTTTCCAACAAAAAAAAGCTTGTTCAAATCAGACTGTTCATACAAAAGTTATTGGGAGGGGGGGGGGAGACAGATCGACAGACACATTTTCCCCCCCATGTCAAAACCCTACTTTCCAATTTTTAATATTTCAATATTTATTTAATTTTTTTCTTCCTTTTTGACTTTTTTTGGACGTGGCGATATTTTTAAGATATATTAAGCCACTTTTAATGCTGTTTTGCCTTTTTCTCATTTTAACGGAAAAGTAGGCTAAAAATGGCAATGATATGATGAACAGCATATGCTTAACATTTGACAGCTGTTGGCAAAGTGCAATGTGTGTTTGATCTTGTGTTTAATCATTTGACTTAATATTAGATAATCACTGTATTTAAAATCATATCACCCAACACTGGCAACAATCATGTAAGCGACAACTTAGAAAAGCATGCAATATGTGATCCCTACTTCGTATTGCTGACAAGTAAAAAACATAAAAATGCAAATTAAACTGCATCCTTAAAAACAAGAAATGCAGAAAAAAAAGGCCATACTCAGCTATTTGGAAGAATAAATTCAAGCAGTTTAAAGAGCATAAAGTTAGCAGATTAAATAACTTGACAGATAAAATTTGACACCTGTGCCAATTTACTACTAACGAACTGGGTCACAGTAAAGTAATCAATCGACGAAATTCCAAGTACTAATGATTAATTTAATTATTGGATTCTTCTAGTTTTCAATGGAGCTTCCAATGTTATTCAGTAGCTTGTTTTTTTCTTTGTCAGATAATGGTAAATTTTATTGGACCTTTTAATAGCTTTTGACAGAGGAAAAAGGAATTTCTGGATTGGCAGTTAATTGGCAGACATTTAAAAATCTTTCCATGACCACTTCATCGCACCTATACCAATTTAGTAGATTTTAAATGTTGGTGGAATTTTAACTATTTAGATCAGGGGTCTCCAAACTTTTTGGCCTGCGGGACATTTTTGAAAATTTCTTTAGGCTCCCACTTCAGATTAAAATACACTTTACACACACTCCAGATTAAATTAAAAACTTGACAATAGAAAATATATGTTAACACATATCTACAAGATATTACTGAGCTAAAAGATGATTTGAAAGCAAAATATGCGAGATGCAGAAACATTTTTTAAAACTATCCATTTCACCCACTAGCCATTTTACATTGTTTTACCTTATTGTTGTTAGGATGCTCATAATTTTATCAAAAAATATCCAATATTTAAAGAAAATAATCTAGCATTACTAAACACTGTTGGCAATTGGACCCAACAGAGAAACTCAAACGAAGTCATCTTACTAAATAATAATTTTAAAAAACTTTATTTTCCAAACATAACTCCGTGAGTAGTGGCATTTTAAATTAATTTCTTGTTGACCACATAGCTTTATAAATAAGAATTAAACTCGAGATTTGCACGTAATAAAACGTTCGTAGAAGATAAAAACTTAAGATCTAATACCAGCCAACCTTTTTTTTCCAAAAATGCAGAAGATTAAAACAACAAAGTTATACACAGTGAAGAATTTTATGATTGGATTTGCTGAAACGAATCTTTTAACAGTTTAACAAAACATTTCAAAAAGAAAAACTTACCTTTTTCAGTTCTAAGCGTTTCATTGTCATCTCATTGAAACGTAATCGATCTCTTAATTCTTTTTGCATTTGGGCTATTTTTTCAAGCTCCAACTCCTCCGTAGTTTTTATTTGTTTACCTCTCTTAGGTCTCCTGTCAAAAAAAAGGAAGAGGGTGATTAAGAACTTTTTAGAGATTGAGACTAAAATGAAATTGTACTAAAGTTTTAAATATTTCAAATATGAATACAAGAGGCAATTATTAAAATATTAACTGAAACCCCCCCCCCTCCAAAAAAAAAGAGTAAATATGTTTAAAAAGAGCAAATTTGATAAAAAAATGTTTGAATGTTAAAAGTTTCAATGTTTTGATGGAGGAAAAACAGAGGCTTATGAATGTAAAAAAAAATGCAACGGTGGGTTGCGCTTTTTAATACTGACATTTTCAGATTTACAGAAAGATTGGTCAAGGTAGCAATACATTCAAAATTAACTGAATATTTATTGAGGTATAGATGAGTGCAATCTAAAGCTGATAAATAAATTTTGATGTGAAAGAATAAAATCAGTAGCAAAGTTTATAAATCCTTCAATTCGTAAAGGAAAACAATTAATGATTAACTTCAAAAATTAACTAGAAGCAGGGATGAAAATATCCAACAAACAAAACATTAAAAATTTTAAAAAAAACATTGAAAAATCTTTCTGCAAAATTTTGTACTCTTAAAAAGCTGCTCTTTTTGTAGCTGTTTCAGGGTGCAGGGTTGTTTGTATTTCAATTCAGAGTAAAAGCCACAGAAAATATCACGGATAACATATACCGTATTTTCCTGTATATAATCCGCAGCGGCGTATTATCCGCAGCTCCCTATTTTCCCTCCCCCCCAAAAAAAAGCGTCGTATAATCCGCAGCGACGTATAGTCCGCACCTTTTTTTTTTTAATGTTTCGCTTAATTAACGCGCATTTTTTAGCTGCCGAACGCATTTCTCATCGGAGGTGTGTCACATACGTCATCGATGGGTCCCGCAGTAGACGACGTTTAATTGGCGCCTTTTGTTTCGCTCCCGGCGGTTTGCGACTGCAAAGGAACCTAAAACGCAGCTGGCTGCCTTCTTGGCATTCGTAATTAGATTCACCATGTCTAAACATAGTTAAAGCTTTTTTTCTTATTTGCATAAAGGATTAAACTTTTAAGATTTTAAAGCGATCTATAATAGAATACTAAAATGATTCAAAGTTCTTTGATCATGACGTCACGGAGAACGGATGAGAAACCTGTTTGTGGGCTGACGCTTTCGATTCAAATGAATGTATTTCTCCGCGCTACGAAGCGACGCTCCTGAAAGTGAAATTATTTTTACAACTTAAGGAGATTATGGTTAAAAAAACAAGCTTAAAAATGCGTGATTGTCACAAACTAATCTGATTTCTGAAGTGGAGGTTCTAATTACACGCGAGATTCGGACACCGCGCTAAGAACTATTTCTTTCGCTTCTCGGTTTATTTCGTCATTTTCAGCGGAGCGAGTGACGTATTATTTGCGCCTCTCTGTAATTGGACGATAACGCAATGAGAGTCGCCTGTTTAGTTCGGCGCTAAGAGCAGGGGGGGGGGGATGACATGCAAGGAGCAGGGTGTTGACCAGGAGGATTGAGCGTTGAGCTTTTCATAATGCTTTCAGAGCCATCTGTTTATTATTTCATAAAATAAAACGTACTTTCAAAACTTAAATTAAAACTTTTCAGCTGAAATTTTTTTTATCAGATTATCCGCAGCAGCGTATAATACGCACCTCAAAATTTTGAACTTTTTTAACACATAATCCGCGGATTATATACAGGAAAATACGGTAGTTTAGCTCATTTTTAGTTAGTGAAATGTTCAATTAAAGGTGCATAATTTTTAAAACAAAGAGAGTGATTCTTCCCATTCATGAAAGCATTTCGACAAAATATTATGCATAAATATTTGTTATTTACCAAGGTGTCTAATGATCTAGTGATCAAAAATTTACAACAATTCAAAATTTCCACCATCAAAAATGAAAAAAAAAAGGATGTTTCTGTTGTGAGCAATCGCTTTTCATTGGTTTGAAAGCTTTAACTCTGTCTATTCCTTATTGAAAGAGACTTTTGCAGCTTTATGTGGAATTCAAGAAAACTCTTCTTTAATCCACCCTCGGATATAGAAGAGAGCTTATTGCTGCTTGAAATAAGCTATTGGATACTGAAAATTCGCCTACAAAGCTATATAAGAGCCTCACTCTGTTTAAAAGAGTCTTCACTGTTTTCCTCTATGTCTTGCTGTATGTGTGTCCTTATGTGTTATAATAAAGTTGTTTGTTTATGTTCGACTGTCTGATCTCTGCTACACTCGATTTACACAACCTTTCAACAGTTTCATAGCAAAGGGGAAAACGAATTTCATGATAAAATACCAAACTTTATTTTTTTTATAGAACAGTAATTAAAAAATTACAAACTTTATTCGCAAGATCAAAATATCTAATTTAATTTTTTGTTATTTCAACTCTGATCTAAAAGTTCCAATGTTTTAAATTTAAAACATTCAATACATAATAGCTAGCAATACCCGCGGTGTAGATAGCACACGTGCACACTAAAACGAGAGAATTTTGAGGTAGAGGCAAACACATTGATGTGTGTAAAAAATCAGGACTAGAGCTTAAAAGTAAAACTAAAATGAAAATTTTACACCTAATCTATAAAAATTGTCAAGTAGGACTCTCGATTTTCTTCTTTTAATAATTTTCTGAGATGCTTGCCTGTTTTCTGGATGGCCTCATTTGACAGTCCATGGGACTGGTTTCTAGTTTTGCAACTACTTCATACTACCAACATTAGACATCAAAAAATATTACAGGTACTTCGAACAAGCAAACACGTACTGGTCCGTATATTAAATGAAACAAGGGTTTAAGCAAGCTCCACCCAAAACCCAATGCGTTAATCCTTTTACTGCTGGAGCATGTGTCTATTGCCAGGAAAAATATTTTCAGTTATGTCAGCAGTTTGCCAAATACAATTTTTAGTACCAGAGCATGTGCAAAATTGTTACTGGAGGAAACAGATTCAGCAAGCAGTTTCACGGTTTCATAATCAGCTGCCAACAAATGTATTGCCGATTGATTTCAAATGCAGACACTACTTCTGCAGTTTATTACTTTGCATTAGTCATGCTTGTCATTTATGCTAGCCCCGAACTATCATTTAGAAACTGAAGAGTCATAAATTAGAAGAGAACAACACAATGTGAGAAGACTATATGCTTCGAGGTTATAAAACTATTTTTTAAAATAAAAAATTGTGTTATTCTCTCAGTTACTTCAAGAAAACTTATTTGTTTACTTTATAAATAGTCGCATTTTAGTATAAAGAATCCATAAATTTTCAATTCAACATTCAATTGTTTTAAAATTTCTGCTTTCTTTTCAAAATACACAGGTTTTACATTTTTTGAGTGAATCATAAATCGCCGTTGAAACATGACAAAAGGTTTTATAAAATGCAAGAACAGTGAAAAGATCGTCAAGTTCGATTTAATACCAACCAAATGCAAGTTCCTCATTTCTCTCTCACTTCTCCTTCTCAATCAGTATTAGAAGTAATTTATATCTAGGCATCATCATGGCGCCTAGTATAGTTTCTATTCATCAAAATGAACCTAGGTGCAATTTTTAATAAATTGACTAGATCCACGCATTTAATTTTTGAAAAATTAAACATGCTACTGATATGTACCGCTGCAAGCTTTTCGCTACTGATAGAGAATTTGTATTATATTGTCTTATATTCAAAAAAAAAAAATTTTTAAAGACAAAATTGATTGCATTTGAAAATACTTTTATCCTTTGGGTCAATCACATGTCTTAATCACTATGAGTCATGAAAGAAAAGATTCACTATGATCCAAATAGCATCATTATGCCAAATAGCATTTTTAACATCAAATTTTGCACCTAGGGTCAGAAAACTAAGTGTTAAATTAACATTTTTTGACGCAAAATCCGACTAACAACCACTAATTTCTAACACATATTAATATAACGAAGGTGTCAGGTTTAACCAATGTAAATTATGAAGCCCGTACAAATACATCAACAAAAGCAGGAATAAAGTAATCACTTACTTCAAACACAATGGAGTAGTAGCAATCGTAGCTTTCCTTCTGACGCGCAAATCATCGGCTGACAAACTTCTTTTGCGAAGAATAGGCAAGCAAAATCCAACTTTGGGTTTGACGGTGTCAGCAATGTTGCTCTCACTTTGTGAACGTCTTCGTGAGTGCCTTTCCGTAATTTCTTCATAAGGTGACCGGCGTTCTAAATTAACGCATGGCGATCTTTGAAGCCGTTCCCTTACAGCTGCTGTTGATGACGATTCTGGTGTTTTAGGGTGCTCTTGAAAACATCTGACCCTTTCAGTTCTCTGATTTTCACCAATAAGTCTAAAATTACAAAAGTGGAAATGAGGAAAATCAATTGCACAACTATGGATTATGTATGATACAATGAAATTATTGTGCACAAAACTTTTGCCACTGTGAACCTTATATGAGGCTATTTTACAACAAATAGAATAGCCTATGTAATAGGATAGTCTATGTAATACATCACCAGTGATGTATTTATTATATGTAGTGCTGCCAAAGCTCTGGCTTAGCAACAGTAACACTACTGGTTAGAAATACCAGCAAGCAGTGCTACAAATGAGAATCCCTACAAAAACAAATATACAGAAGGAACCAAAAAAGAGTTGAACTCTAATGGGCTCAAGGGCGTAACCACGTAGCGAGGGAGAGGGCAGCCTCCGCTCCAAGATCAAAGCCAGTGGCACCCCAAAGGTCACTGTGACATCTTAAAAAATGTTTTTGATAAGTGAATGTTTTTTTTTCTTCTTTTCATGGTTTTTATTGTTACATGTTGGCACATATGAACTAATTCATATTTGAAAACTCGGTATTATTTAAAACTTCAGTCAGTACATTGAGAACTTCCCTTTCTCTCCTGCCAACAAATTTTATGTTCTTGACGCCCCTGATCAGAGAATAAGCTTCATTCGTTATTTTACACGGGTAATTTTTTGAAACTCACATTAGTCTTTCAGATTGAAAACTACTTTTTCATTTAACTTTAAGGGCTAATTTCTCGAGCTCACATTTTTAAATATAAGTATGCGAAGAATAAAAATTTTAAGGTGAAACATTGCTGAAAAATGTCAAGAAACACGATTAGTCACCAAATGAGGAAACTTATTCTCAAAGTGCAATGTTACCACAGTTCCGAGGCACCCAGAACGGTAGCCATGGCCAAAAAGAAAAAAGTTAATTTTATTTTCTTTTTCCCAAACAATTTTCTGGTTTTTGTACTTCAAAGAATGATGCAAACACTGACAGAGTGGTGTAGTGGCTAAGCCGCTGGCCTCACATGCCCAAAGGCGCGGGATCGAACCAGACTCCAGTCGGCGGATTTTCAAGATGCAGAAAATCAACAGCGTCCATGTCATATGATTATACGGCATGTAAAAGATCTCTAAGTACTTGTTTGGCATATAGAGTATTTCTTGGCAAAATAAAATTCCTAGTGCAGTTTTGAATTGAATAGAGCCCAGGTGCCTTCATCTAGTGGGGAATCGAAATTCTCGTAGTAATGGCATACCGCCGATAGTGGTGCCACATGAAAGAATGGGTGGTGGTCTCAGGGAATGCACATGGTCTGCAAATGGTGGGAAGCCAACGCAGCCCCATTAAAAGAAAAGAATGATGCAAACAGTTCAGAAACATTTATAAATTTCGAAATATTTATTTTTATTATTTATAATGAAAGAACTGTTTAGCCTAAAAAATTGAAACATTTAAAGGACCTACAAAATATAATTCACAAGAGGAAATGCTAGCAGTATTTGGAAAAAAAAACTAAGGGGGTTATAACTTGTTAGGTATTGCTACAGAAAAAAATATTCAAATATTTTACAAAAGTGTAAAAACTTTTAAGACAATAGTATTTTTGTAACAAATTTGTACAAAACAAGAGTGCAGTTTTGAATTTAAATCAATAAAATGAATGCATAAGTTTAAAGCTTTGATTTTTCTCATGCATATTATGAAACTATAATAACATTCATGAAACTATAATAAATTTTATTATAATTAAGCTTTTACGTGGAAAGATAGGACTTCATTGCAGAATGTTAATTTATTAATATAGAGCCAATATCAAATAACGTTCTCATCTGTGAGAAAAAGGAACAAAAACCTAAAATTTTCACAGTACCAAAAGCATTTTCGCAAGTCAAAGATAATCTTTTATTTGCACTTAAATACTTACCGTCGATTTGTTGGTTTATTGAATAATGTTGAGACAGCTCTTTTAGCAACTAAAAATTCAAAATAAAATTTACATAAATACAAGAAAAATACATTTAAAAAATTAAATTTTCAACAAGTCACAGGAGTGTTCACAAAATGATCAGAAATGTTCCAGTCATGAACCTTTTACTACAAAATTATCGAGAGATATTACTCAACATAATTGAATTACTTTTTCTATTTTTAAATCAAGAAATCTAACTTTTTAGACTCAAAGATTAAAATCTAATCTAAAATAAGTGAAATAAAATAACTTTTAGTTTAAAAAATGGTAAAATTATGAGTATAAATAAGAAAAATTAAAATCTCTGGCAAACACTTATGATTTGAAATAAAACTTAATGCATAGCTGAAAGTTAGAGGATTTTTGAATGAAGTTTTCTGGGGATGGCCAGTCTATTCCTGTGCAGACAGTAAAGCTTGAGGCTAAAAAAAATCAATTACCAGCGGTCAGTAAACTAAAAAAAAGATAGTGGCCACTTAGGCGTTGTTCGTGGCCATTTTGAACCATGTTCCAATGCTATGATTAGGGATGGACAGATAAGCAAATTGGCCGATTAGCGATTAATTGGCTGTTGAGAATCGGCAGAGCCAATTAATGATCATGACTATTTTTAATACTACTAATTTCACCATAGCTGGTTTTTTCCTTCTTTCTTTTACAATTCCGATTATAGAAACAATTAACAATTTATTTTTCCCTGTTTTTTTAATTTTCCCAAAATGATTTTAAAGTTTCATCTAATTTCTTTAAACCATTTTTCATGTAATTATTAATAAAATTGCACTAACACATACCATATTTAACAGATTGTTAATCATGTTAACATGACAAAGTTTATTAAAAAAAATACAGGGAAGGTTGTAATGAGAACTCCAATTTAGAAAAAGTTTTATTTATTTATTTTATTATTATTTATTTTTTTTGCAATTATTAGTAGTCATTTAATTGAAGCCTTTTTATTTTTTGTGGAAATTAGAAGTAATCTGAAAGCACTATGCTAAGGAGAAAAGAAACAACACATATGAAAAATGTTACAATGTAAGTCCATATGTGCATATTTATCCAAAATAGGAAAAATTTGTTAAAAAAATATTCTATGAGCTATGAGGATTATTTTTTTTATTTTTCATTCCTTGAATAATTTGTTTTGTTTTTACTCACTACACTTTCATACTACATGTTATATTTATATTTTGCAAAAAAAATACTTATTTCTTACTGATAAATTTATTCACCATAATGTTATTCAAGCCATACTTAAAGTAATTTTATTTAAAACATATTTTTTAAACAAGTTGATCAGCAAAATTTGGCTGAGAGTAAATAACATGAAATTCTCATGTTTTCACATTCCACAATTTCAAAGTTCAGGAATTTAATTATTCCTAATAGTGTCACGTGGATATCAATTGTGAGGGTAATCTCTTAATATTCCATTCAGTTTTATGCATTGTATGAACTATTTGTATTGTTTCTACTCTGTACATTTCCATATGACATTTTATAGTGAGGAATGCAGAAAATTACATTTGTTTACTGTTAATTAGGGATGGACCGGATAGTGGTTTTGCCGGATACCGGATATCCAGTGGCTCGTTACAAGCCGGATACCGGATATCCTGCATTACTTACATTGCATGCTCTCTTATTTTTATGTAATGCAGCTTCAAAAGAGTAAGTCAAAGTTGTTTCTCGCATCATTTCTTTAAAAACATGTTTTCCATTCAAATTAATTTTTAAAGCCTCTATTTTATTGTACAGGAGTAGCAATCAGGGTTCGCATTTACCCGCTATAGCGGTTTTTTTTACGTAAATTCTCGTAGAACGGACGCAACATTCACGCAGTTTTGGGTCCATATGACCCAAAAATAATAGTTTATGCCAGGATAAAAGAAAATTCGATCAAAAAGTAATTTCGAACCCGTAAATTGAAAAACTCCAGAAAACTGGTTGGTGTTGATTTCATGCTGGAACTTTTACAATCATGAAAGGAGGGGAAAGAATTAAAGAAGCTCATCCTTATCAGCTAACTCAATGACCCCCTATTGTGTTGGCCAGGCAATCCTAGTTCTAAGAACCAGGTCAGACACAGCTGTGACTTTGAGATGTCAATCACCCCGCCCCCCGCCCTATTCTTAAAAGCCATGACATTGCACATGTTGTCCCATTTCCTCCCTTCTTTTCTCTGTATTGAATAGTCAACATCATACAAGTACGAAATTTTCATAGTATTTTAGATCTTTTTAGTCCGTTTTTGGTTTGCACAAAGAAAATAGGCTTAGTTAATTTTGGCACATTTTTACTGATTGAGCAATAGGTTGTATCGAAAAAAACTTTTTTTCGAAATTCAATTTACTAATTTGATAAAAAGTTGCCCCTACCTACCCACATATTCCACAAAAAATTTCAGTCTAATCAGAAATTGTTTAGGTGTTCCGCACGAGGCCTGAAGTTTGTGAATTTCTTCAAAAATATTATTTTTTTCTCATTTTTTTTAATATTAAGAATAAATGTTAAAAATAATTCAAGTTGAAAAATGTACACAGCTAAGTCGGGGGACAAAATTGGGTTTGAAAAAAAGTATATTAAACATTATTTAAATCTCCCACATTTATTCTAAACTTACGTAATTTTCACCCAAACTAGCATTTTACAAGGCCATGCGGCTTGGTTAGAAACTTGTTTATGAATGTAGAATCTAACTGAATTAACACTTGAAACTGGGAATCATCTGTGGTTTATGTGGCGTAAAAAGTAAAATAATATAAACTATAAACAGAATCTAAGCCCCTTGTCACATAGTGCCCGCGTTCTATCGGGGCCCCCGTGATGGTAAACGAAATACATCTCCGCTAGCGTAGCTGCGTAGAATTGTAGAATATTGGAATTGTAGAAGAACATATATCTTTGGTTGAGGAAACAGACTCGAAATATTTCGGACATGGTGCTCCAGTAGATGGCCCAGGGAAAGAAATTGTAGCCTTTATAGCTTCAGTTTCATGATTTATGGAAAAAAAAAGTTCTATTGATAAAGAACATAAAAGTTATCGGTTGTGATGGCACATCAGTTAACACTGGAAAATCGAATGGTGCTATTAGACTTTCAGAAAAATCTTTAGAACCCTCACTACAAGCCGTGGTATGTTTTCTTCATTTAATGAATTACCACTTAGAAAGTTAACGGTGGCTCTTGATAGGCCGACTACTAGACAAAATTCTTTTAGTTGACGTATTGGAGAATTCTTACAAGATTGCTAAGATCTACCAGTCATGAACTTTAAGATAATAGAACGCGTTTTACCAGAAGTTGATGTCAAAGAATTGAGTCAAAAATACTTATGGGATGTGTCTAAAGCTGTAATGTCTGGCAAATGTTCTCAAAATTTAGCAGAAAGGAACCTTGCAAGCTTTTCCCAAGCAAGATGGCTCACGATGGCAAACAGTTTTGAGGCTATACATCGCAACTAGTGATCCAAGTTCAGAGTTAAATAAACTTTCAGAATTTATAATAAAGTTTTATGCTCTCTGCATTTTTACAATCGAATCTCAGCATAAAATTATTCATGCATATAAGCATTTTTTTAAGATCATAGATTGCAGCAAGTATTTGAATACAAATCTCCAGAATATTATCCATTCCACATTATACAGAACCCATCTCGCATGGGAAAAGCTTGCAGGGTTCATTTCTGCTAATTTTTGAGAACATTTGTCAGACATCACAGCTTTAGACAAATCCCATAAGTTCTGGTAAAACGCGCTCTGTTTTCTTAAAGTTCATGACTGGTAGATCGCAGCAATATTGTAAGAATTCTCCAATAGGTCAATTAAAAGAATTTTGTCTAGTAGTCGGCTTATCAAGAGCCACCGTTAACTTTCTAAGTGGCAATTCATTAAATGAAGAAAACATACCACGGCTTGTAGTGAGGGTTCTAAAGACTTTTCTGAAAGTTTAATAGCACCATTCGATTTTCCAGTGTTAACTGATGTGCCATCACAACCGATAGCTTTTATGTTCTTTATCAATATAACTTTTTTCTCCCCATAAATCATGAAACGGAATCGACAAACGCCACAATTTCTTTCCCTGGGCCATTTACTGGAGCACCATGTCCGAAATATTTCGAGTCTGTTTCCTCAGCCAAAGATATATGTTCTTCTACTATCCTATAGCAGCTACGCTAGCGGAGCTGTATTTCGTTTACCATCACGGGTGCCCGATAGAACACGGGCACTGTGTGACGAGTGGCTTAGATTCTGTTTATAGTTTATATTATTTTACTTTTTACTCCACATAAATCATAGATGATTTCCAGTTTCAAGTGTTAATTCAGTTAGATTCCACATTCATAAACAAGTTTCTAACCAAGCCGCATGGTCTTGTAAAATGCTAGTTTTAGTGAAAATTACGTAAGCTTAGAATAAATGTGGGAGATCTAAATGCTGTTTAATATACTTTTTTTCAAACCCAATTTTGTCCTCGACTTTGCTGTGTACATTTTTCAACTTGAATTATTTTTAACATTTATTCTTAATATTTAAAAAAAATTAGAAAAAAATAATATTTTTGAAGAAATTCACAAACTTTAGGCTTCGTGCGGAACACCTAAACAATTTCTGATTAGACTGAAATTTTTTGTGGAATATGTGGGAAGGTAGGTGCAACTTTTTATCAACTTAGTAAATTGAATTTCGAAAAAAAGTTTTTTTTGATACACCCTATTGAGCAACAGTATTTTAGCATCTGTTTCTGGTTAGTTATTTTTCAGAAAATTGCCCAAATAGTCCCTAATGCAAATACTACAGAGCTAAAACACAATGGTATTTCCCCCTTGTCTTATTTTTGCCCCCCCCCCCCCCCACACATACACACGTGGAAAAAAAGGCGTTTAAAACATTTTCTGCTTGAAATTTAACTATACTTCTCCTCGGCAGAATATTTAGTTTGTTTTATTTAGCATGTTTTACTTTATTTCTCCATATGATTTGTTTACAGATTTTTTCAATAAATTAATCAAAGTAATTAAAAACATTCTTAAGACATAATTGTGCTTTCCCATCCACAAGCAGTTTTTTTTTTTTTTTTTTAACATTTACACAAAAATCAAATGCTGATTTTAAATCTTAAAAAATAGCAGAAGATTAAAATCATGGATTTATCCTTGTGTTTATTCATTGCCTGAAAAACTTGCTTCTTTGAATACAGCTTCTTGTGCCACTGTGTTTGACAGTACTTACAACCTGTATTACATTGATGTCATGAATTCAAACATGTCCAATACTAGGAACAGGGGTGATTGTGAGTTCATGAAAAAATACCTGAAAGTTTTGAAAAGAAAATGTGTGTGTGGTGGGGGGGGGGTGCTTTTTTCAAAAACCAAGGCCCCTATTATTTAAGCACACCTAATTTTATAATTATACGTATTTCAAAATAAATTGCCTTTCATAAACAAACAAAACATTTCATACATTCGAATAGTTTCAAATAGTTTTTAGTTAAAAAAAATAAAATTTCATCTTAACATTTTTGTTCGATGAATATTATTAGTAATTATCGGAAAATCACCGAAAATTCGAAAAATAATAAAAATACTGAAGGTGGGAAGACAAAAGCATAATTAAAAATGTTTTATTTCCGGTATTTTCGAGCATGAAAATACCAGAATCGATCATGAAAATACCGGAAATCCGGTAAAATACCGAAACACAATCACCCCTGACTAGGAATTCAATTAAAAGCCTCCTTATTTTGTGTCTTAATACGACTAATATTAAACCCAATGTTAAAAAAAATTAAAGGTGCAATCTAGCTATCTCATTGTAGCAGCATTAATTTTTTTTATGTATCAAATTTTACTGAAAATTCATTAATTTAATACATGAAATCAATGGTTATTGTGCATTTTCAGATCAATTTTTAGCAAATGCTTTTACTAGGGATGCACCGATTAATCGGCAGTACCGATTAATCGGCCATAATCGGCCACTTTGCCGATTATTAATAATCGGCAAAATCGCGCCGATTAATCGGCTGAAAAATATTTTTCAGATATTATTCTTCAAAGTATACTTTCACTAGGAAACTATGATGAATAATTTTATTAACAGTAATAATAATCCTCACAGTTGATATAAAGTTTTTTTTTAATGAATTCTCCTACTTTGAATAAATATACATAGACAATGATGCAACATTTTTCATGTGGCGATAGTATTCTCCTTAGCACAGTGCTTTCAGATAACCTCTAATTTTCATAGAATAAAAGTATTGAATTAAATTTCTACTGATTACTAAAATATATGAATTAAAAGTACTCCTAAATTGGAGCATTCCCCCACCCCTCCTTTTTTATAAATTTTTATTTCCAATTAACATAACTAACAATGTGTTAAGGGGTTACAGTACCTTTCTAACAAATTTCTTTAATTTAAGTGAAAAAGTTAATTCTTTGAAATATTTGTTTCTGCACTTGTTTAACAATCAATAATTTATTTTCAAACATTAAAAATTTTGAAAACTTTTTTTGAAAATTTGAAAAATGTAAGAAAATTTCAATTTTTTTAAAACCCTAAGGCTTTTTTGTTTCTGCACTAATTTCAAAATTTCTTTTTGTGAAATGATCAGAAGGATTACCTCAACAAATCTGTGCATTCATTTTCCTATATTTAGATTAGAAAATATTTTGTGACCATTTATGTAAAAAATTCTTAGAAAATTTTGTTCTTCGAAGTTTAACTAACTCTAAAATTTTTTGTAATTAATAAAACGCTTATTCAATGCACAGTTTTGTTAAATATATTATTCTGAGTGCAAAAAGTATTGCTTTAAAGTTATATCTTTTATAGAAAAAATTCCTTAGCATTTCCAGTAACATAGAAACACTAAAAACTGATCACCGAGAAAAAGCACTTTAAAGTTTGGCTTTTCCATTAGAACACATAGCATGCATGCCCTAAAGTCGCTCATAACTTTTAAAATAATTTAGCTAGAACAATGCTATTTTTTTCTGAGTGTTTTAAATAACTTTTCCTTTTGAAATAAGCAATAAAATTTTTTTTGGTCTTTTGGTCATTTTTGAGGTACTGTAACCCCTTAATACTATTATTGACACTAATTTGAAAATTGGTTCTAAGAAATTTGATAAAATATTGAAATTATTTTGTGAAAACTAGGAAAATGGAAAAAAATCTTCTCCCAGAAATAAAATTACTTACTATTTCTAAATTTGGAATTGTATAAGAGATAAAAAACAGTGATGGTAAAATTGGTAATAGAAAAACAATTATCCTTATCATTAATCGGCTCAGCCGATTAATCGGTAATCGGCCAATTTTCTTATCGGTGCATCCCTAGCTTTTACTAATATTAGTTAGCTGTGTCTAGTTACAAAACTAATAATAACAGTTAAATTATACCTGCTTCTTTTAAATTAAATTTATTTTTTAGTGAGTTTTATTTATTTATTTTTTGTAAAGAGTAAAAATAAGCAACATATTGTACAATTTTATACATATTATCTCCAAATGGAGTGCAAAATAGGCTGTGGCCTACACCCCTTCTGAAGTGACCCTCAACATAATCAATCTTTTGCAGCCTGCTGTTTCAATAAGTTTGTGCATCCCTGCCGTAAATGTCATTAAACAAAAGTCCTTTTTGAAGAAAAGTTCGGAAGTGGCAATGGAAAAAGCAAATTGATAAAGTGAGAACAGAACACTGACTTGCCAAAGAGCTACCGGAACAAATTTTAGTCTCTAATTGAATTTAATTAATATTGATCTCAAAAACTAAAGCAACAACTCCTTTATAAGCATACTTAACTCATTCACCAAGTTCACTTGTTTTCCTTTCAAAACAAAAGTATACACACCATTGGTAATTTTTTTTCTAGGGAAACACATGCAATGAATTTACAACATTTGTACTTTAATAATAACGTTATTTTATTCAAATATTTCTGGACTATTTTTTCATCAAAAAACTCACTTTTTTTTTCATTATGGGTCCATGGGAGCCACACCCAGGTATAAAGGTCAAGATTTACGGTCGCCACTCGCCACGTGGCGACCTAGTTTTCAAAAGTGGCAACCCCAAAAAATTTCAACAGTCGCCACCTCTTTTTTTTTTTTTTTTTGCTATTTTTATTTTAGATTCCAAGAAAAGAAATCCACACCAGTCCAGAGATGCATCAGTACAATAATAGGTCGGTGGTTAGGTAATAAAAAAAAATTGAATTCGGACGTAATTGGTGGAAAGCTGGAAATTTTTTTAATCTATTCCTTATGGGTCTGTAATGAATATCCTAAGTTTTTCCCCTCCTACTAAGTGAGCTTTCGCCACAACGTACAAAATAGTGCCAAAAAACACCTGTTTTTTCATTAATACAAGAATATCTCGAAAAGTACTCGTAAAAAAGCCATACATGCACAAAGTAAATTTGTAGAACATAAAATTTTAAACAAAATGAGTACCCACAATATACACTTTTGTTAAATATTACGCACACAGCTTAATTTCAAAGTTTGACATAAAATCGCCCATCACGCGTTTCAACCCTTTCCCGCTCATACAATACCTTTCCCACTCCCATTGTCCTTCACCGAACTCCCCCGAGAATAGAAGCCCGCAATACTAAAAACGGGGCGGTAGTAGGAGGTGTTGTAGTAGAATAAAAGTGAGAATGAGTGGGTAAGAGTTTGCAGGTAAGGAGGGAGACTAGATAAAAGGTGAATTATGCTAACTCTTTCTCACTGTCATAACCCCACACTCTCAACTAACCAGCTTCACGCCCTTCCTCCCTTCCTTCCATGATACCCCTTTTCACGAGTGGTACTTAATTATTTATATAACCTGCTCTATAATAAAGAAAGCATTGACACAATGACGTTAAAATGACAAAAAAAAAAAAGTGGGGACTGCAAGAGAAAGTGAGCAACATATCTACAATTGCATTTGTCTTAATTTTACATATATTCTTCGATGTTTTTTCTCGAGATTACCTAAGCCTTTTCCTCAAATTTAACAATGTTTATCAAATGTGCATAAGAGCCAGACCATTTAACCATTCTCGTAAGATGAATTTAATGAGAATTTTTCCAAAATTCTAAATGTTAAAAATGATCTTTCATTGCTGCAAGCTAGCATACCATAAAGCTTTTTTAAACGACATCTTTAATTCTGTATGTAATACAATAACTGAAATGTATTTAATAAAGATTCTTGCATCTGAGATCAAATTAAAAGAAATTGAAGATATAGTCCTATTTGGTCTTAAAAGATGATTGGAATATGTAAGTAAGAAATAAAATACTAATGGAGTTTCTAACTGCAATATATAATTCAAAATAATGTAGTGAATAATCAGTAACTAATCCAAAATTAACATCGGACTTGACCATTAACGTTGAGACAACATAGAATCAGATGTGGAAGGTTTGTCAAGTGAATTATCATTTTTTTTAGAAATGGGAATGTATTGAATTGGGTCGGCCACTTCCGGTAATCAATTTTATTTTTTGCTCGCGACAGGGACCAAGTGTATCTCGTATAGAACACAGATTTATGACGTCCCAAGAATTTCTTCCCCTTAACTCAGAGAGGGTTCTTCCGCAGTTCATCAAGAATCACTTCAGCCCCAGGAAAAAAAACAAACATAACATCTGGGTTTGCTTTATGCAGCTTTGGAAGTGCTTATTGCCTCTTTAGCCATTTTGCGTCCTGTTTAGATTGTTGAAATGCCAGTACAGGTGTGTGTGTGTCAGAAAGCTATTTTGTTAAAATTTGTGCCGTTCGGACAGACTTAGTTATCTTTTTTACAATTTGTTTATAAAAAAAATGAATGTGTTGGAGTTTTGGAGAAGGCTATAACCCCGAAACTAGTTCCGTTGCTGCGCCACTGAATCGCTGTAGTGATTTGAAAATTTAATTCAATCATCGTTTCTGTGAGAACTATTTCAGAAAAACATGAGTGTTTTGTGCATAATTTGTGACAAATCATCTACCGAAGGTGAAATGGTTGAAGTTAAAGAACGCGGACTTCAGAAATTCATTGAAAGCAGCCTTAGAAGAGGAGATAGAAAACATATAAAAATTAAAGAATTCACAATGGCTCTAGTGCATACAAAATGCCAAAAATCTTACACTAGAGAAAAAAGTGTTGTTGCTGCAGAAAAAGGGAAGATGAAAGCTTGCGTAACAAGATCAGATGTGCATAGCTTTGATTTTAAAATACACTGTGTACTTTGTGGTAAGGATGCCTCAGATGCGTTCCTCCAAAGCGAAACGAAAAAACCAATAAACAGACGTGAAAAAGTTCATCGTGTGGAAACAACAGAATTTAGGAATCAAACTTTAAAAGCTGCCCAGAAAAGAGGTGATAAGTGGAGTGAAGAGGTTACCTTCCGAATCATGCACGTAAATGAACTCGTGAAAGTAGAAGGCAGATATCACAGTTCGTGTTTCAAAAACTTTTTGAAAATTACAACTGGTGCTACTGCTGGCCGTCCTCAAGTCGATGAGGTCACAGCTGCGTTTGAATATATCTGCCAACATTTGGAGGAAAATGAAGAGGAATGCCAATTTTCCTTGAAAGATATATTGAAAGATTTTAGAGGGCATATTCCAAGTGAAAAGGCGTTGAAAAAAAGATTGCAAGGCAAATATGGTCATGACATCATTATAACCGCAGGAAATAATAGAGAACCAATAATATGTTTCCGAAATACTGGATATAAGATTCTTTCAAATCAGTGGTATGAATCACGGAATAAAAATGAACAAGAGGAACGTCTTCGCGTTGTGGAAGCAGCTGCTAGCATTATACTGGAAGATTTGAGGTCCATGGTACATTCAGTGGATCAGTATCCAAAACCAGACAGTTTTCTTAGTGATGTGGAAGAGGTAATACCAGAATCACTGATGGTTTTTCTAGAAAAAATTATAATGAAGGGTAAACGAGGAGACGAAGATAAATGGCGAACCAAAATTATTTCAATTGCCTATGCTATTACTGCAGCTGCAAGACCTAGATCTTTCATATCCTCTTCACAGGTTGGTCTTGGTGCCTTTCTCTTTAAAAATCACGGATCAAAATACGTTATAAACTTGCTTTATGCCATGGGATTTTGCAGTAATTATGAAGAAGTGAGATTGTTCGAATTGTCTTGTCTAAGTCATCCATTAAGCGCAGTTCTGCCTGGGTCATTTTCACAGTACGTCTTTGATAATGCAGACGTGAATGTTGAAACTTTAGATGGATTTAATACTTTGCACGCAATGGGAGGAATTCAGTGTGTGACACCTGCAACCACTGCCTGTTCAGATAAAAAAATTGACAGGCTAAAGAAAATCAACACAACGAATATCGTCGGGGAATTCCCTACTATCCCAATCAAACCATTCCAAAAAACACATGGACTTAAGAATGAAGTAATCCAGGATTTAGATGAAAAAAACCCTATCTCACATGCTGTCACACTTTTACCAAGCGATTTTGCATGGATACTTGCAAAGTGGAAAGGATGGACTGTTGCAGGTTGGAATGGCTTCATGGAAAAAAATACTTCTGGTAACGCTTACTCAAAATCACGTATTTTATATTTGCCTTTTATCAACTCTCCACCCAGCAGCTACGACACCATTCATACAGCACTTCTTTTTGCCAACGATAAATGTAAGTCTTCAAATCAGAAATGTTGCATTGTAACTTTTGATCAACCTTTATACATGAAAGGTCGAGAAATTGTTGCCTCAAATCCTGAGCTTAGTTCAGTTGTACTAAGGCTTGGTGGTTTCCATCTCATCATGTCTTACTTGGGTGCCATTGGCTATGTAATGGATGGCAGTGGATTACAAGACGCCTTCAACGTCATATATGCAGCTGGATCTACTGAAAAAATGCTTTCAGGGCATGCCTATTCAAGAGCAGTTAGGGCTCACATATTAGTTCACCTGGCAATGACCAAAATAATTCTCTCTCAAATTGTTATAAGCGCAGACGAACATGCAGCAGTTGAGGAAGTTCTTTGCAATATTGAAACTATTCACACTGACCCAACTATAACAAGTTTGATAGGAAAACTCACACAAAAATTGAATGAACTTGAGAAAAATGGACCTACATCTAAATTGTGGGTTCAGTACCATCGCATGGTTACTATAATGAAGCAATTTATATATGCAGAAAGAAGTGGAAATTGAGATTTGCATCTAAAATCTGTACAAATCATACTTCCCTATTTTCATTCAAGTGGACATTTATTGTATGCAAAATCCAGCTACCTTTATTTGCAAGATATGATTGATTTAGAAGTCAGACTTGATCCGAATGAATACAGAAAGTTTGTCACTCAAGGGTTCTTCACTATTAGACGCTCTGATATATTTTGGTCCGGCCTTTGGTCAGATATGACGATAGAACAAACTCTTATGAGATCCATGAAGTCTACCAGAGGGTTGACTCGAGGACGAGGTATTTCTGACAGTACAATCGCCAAATGGATTCTCTCCATGCCAGTACTTGTAGAAATTGCTCAGAAAGTTAGTTTTGTAACTTATCATTCACCTCGACTGAACAACATGTGGATGCAAGGGATTCAAGAATCGCAAGAGACGAGACAGATGTACAGAAACTGGTTGACTAGTTCTCATCCCATGACCCATTTCCAAGTTTCGAACATCTTATGTCAATATCAAATGGTGTTGTGGCAGATAAAAGCATAAATTGCCATAATGCTTACGAAATTGGAATCGATTCATTTTCGAAAATTGTTGGTAATAACTTCGCGGAAGTTAAACTTAAACGGAAAAACCGAGTAATGCCTATTCGTGCTTCCAGCTCTAAGGTGAAGGTTCATGATGAATTTATTCCTGTAAATCCTGACACAATTTTCAGAAGAATTTCACTCCTAAAAAAGTCAGATGAAGAGCTACAAAACTATTTTGCATTTGAGTTGGCACCTTATCCATTGTCATTATTTGATGAAGAAGGACTGCGTAAGACCCGCAAATCAGTATTTTATGATTTGTTCTCTACTACTACTAACTTTGTTCGACTCAATACAGCACGTCATGTGATTGATGGTGGATTTCTTTTACATAAGCTAGTGTGGCATAAAGGGGATTTATTTTCCTCTATTCTACAAAAATATGTTGATTACGTCAAAAAGCACTTCAATACAAATCCCACTATAGTTTTTGATGGCTATCCTGAAGATATTGTAGAGAAAAGTACAAAATCAGCCGAACGCAACAGACGAACAAAGAAACACAAAGCTGGTTATGTCATATATGACAAGTAGATGACAGCAACTATGGCCCAAGAAAAATTCCTATCAAATGACAAGAACAAGAAACAGCTTATTAATATGTTATGTGCAAAATTTCAAAAAGGTTTTGATGTGAAGCAAGCTGATGAAGATGCTGACTTTTTAATTATTAAAACAGCTTTAGAAATTGAAAATGCTTCTCAATGTGTTATAGTCGTTGGTGAAGACATTGACCTCTTAGTAATAATAGCAGCATCCAGCATCCACGACTTCCAGAAATGTTTTTTTCTTAAAGTCAGGCAGAGGTAAAGTAAACGACGCATTGTATTGTACAGCAATTCTAGACATTGCCCCATACATAAGTGATAATATTTTACTGCTGCATGCTTTCAGTGGTTGTGATACCACATCTGCTCTCTTCAGACAAGGGAAGAAGAAAAGCATCAAAGTGTTAAAAAGTACCATGCTGCAACAAACTGCGAAAATTTTCCGTGATCAAAATGCATGCCCGAATGACATCGCTGAAGCAGGGCAAAAAAAATTTAATCGCCTTATATGGGGTAAAGGAAAATGAAAACTCATTAAATGATTTAAGGTTCAACCTTTTTAAAAAGTCTTTAATAAAAAATACCTTTAATCCAGCAACTCTTCCGCCCCCTACAGCAGTAGCACGTGAACACTCTTTCCGCGCGTACTTACAAGTCCAACTTTGGAGTGTGTTCAAGAAATCCCTTGGATTGGGGTTGAAAAAAGCAAAAGCATGGGATGTTCCCAGTCACAGCCTGCAAAGAACCAGCTCCTGCAGAATTGCTCTCAATGATTTCTTATAAATGTAAAAAAGGCTGCACTCAGTCCTGTAGTTGTAGGAAAGCTGGCATTAACTGCTCGACAATATGCTACAGCTGCAAAGGGCATGCGTGTATAAACTCTCCAGAGGAAGAGGACACCACTTCGAGCTCCACTAACCTAGAGGCTGAAAGTGATACAATGGAGGAAATTTCAGAAGATACAGATTTATTAGATGAACAGTAAATTTCTCCTAGCCAATGATACTTTTTAAACTTCTCAGAGTGCTGGGAAATTAGAAAAAGCGAATTATAGTTCAGAAGAAAGTTTATGTAGTACAGAAGAAATTGATTTGCAATAAATACACGTATTACTACAGCCTGTGATTGATTTTACTCGTCATTATTAATACTAAACTGCTGGTTCTAAATACAAGTTTTGTACAGACTTTGGTGCAAATATTTGATATTGTTAATAGTTTTATTCCGGCTAGTGTCATAGGTGATAAAGCACAAGGACACTACACCATGCGCCCGTTTTCAGATTCCGTTCTGAAGTATGTTATTAATTGATATAGTATTTCTTCGCATCATGTTCCTCGTAGCTTAATATTTCAGATATAAGAGAATATGTGATAATGAGCAAAATGAATTTGACATATGTAACACAGTTTCAGCATTCATAAAAAAAATATGCAATTTAATCATTTATTTAATTTAAAATATGTCAAATTAAGTGAGAAAAATAATATTATTGTTTCCTATCTCCATATCAAGTGTTATAATTTCGCACGTTTTCCAATATTTTAGCAATCCTTGGCGTATCATTTCAGGTGATCCACGTGTACATATTGTTTCAAAGTTTTATACCTGAGGTCTTTCTCTATTAAACATATAAGTAAATAAGAGCTAATTTAAATAAGTGATATTTCTTTTTCAACTTCAAGCTATCGCAACTGCAGATATTTTCCATTATCACATGACTAGTACTTTTCAAGTTATTCATTACTGTGTGTAAATTTGTTTAATGTTTCATTTCGCATTCACTGAAATGCAAAAGTTGAATCTTCATTTAAAAAAGACTGTGCATTTTTATTTTTCACATATCCTTTGTTAAAAAGATAACCATTTTGTAATGAATACTGCTGATCGAAAGAGAAAAATTGCATGAATTAGAATCGAGTATTATTTTATTATGCATATATCCTTAGTAACGATTATTGCACTTCTTGCTGTTATAGCAATTTTTACGAATTTCTTAGTTTGGTTTAGGTGTATGATTTTTTAAAGCTTTTCAGCGATGTTTGGACAATTCCTTCCAGGTTCTACATGTATTTACTTTTTGTACTTTTCTATACTGGCTATTTTACTCTGTAAATCGGAATATAATAACTTTTTTGAAGTCAAGATCATTGTAACTTGTAATTCTTGTTGTAATGATGCAATAAAATAAAATTTAATACTTAATCTGTTGTTTTCAATACATGCATGTCCTTAAAACATTGAATTTGTGATACTTTATGCTCGTACTTTCTTAACTGCATCTCATATAATACTTAAAGCATTTTGTAGAACATTTAATATTTTTCATTCCGTATTATATAAATTGCTGAAAATTAAGAAAAAAAAAGTGATTTATTTTCACGAAAAGCAAACCAGATTTTTTGAAAAACTTTGAACATAATTTTCTAATTTAAATTGAGTCAAGTCACTTAAAGTCAATCATTTTCTCCAGTTAATTATTCTTGGAAATAAAATGTAAGTGCTTTTGCGTTTTCCTTTAAAAAATAAATTAAGTTCTGTATAAAGATTGGATCCTTTTTAATTTTTTAGTTACATTGTAATGAATTGTGATAAATTGTTTTCAGTAGCATGTTGTACATCAAGTTGGTGATCACATAGCTGTGTTTCTAGTTCCACAGGGAGAAAAACACCACTACGTTTTTAGTATTGCGGGCTTCTATTCTCAGGGGAGTTCGGTGAAGGACAGTGGGAGTGGGAAAGGTATTGTATGAGCGGGAAAGGGTTGAAACGCGTGATGGGCGATTTTATGCCGAACTTTGAAATTAAGCTGTGAGTGTAATATTTAACAAAAGTATATATTGTGGGTACTCATTTTGTTTAAAATTTTATGTTCTACAAATTTACTTTATGCATGTATGGCTTTTTTACGAGTACTTTTCGAGATATTGTTGTATTAATGAAAAAACAGGTGTTTTTTGGCACTATTTTGGACGCTGTGGCGAAAGCTCACTTAGTAGGAGGGGGAAAACTTAGGATATTCATTACAGACCCATAAGGAATAGATTAAAAAAATTTCCAGCTTTCCACCAATTACGTCCGAATTCAACTACCCAACCACTGGGCTATAAGGCTCCCGAAAGAAACGATGTATTGCTTTAGAATTGCCCTTCATCAAACAAAGGCCCCGTTTATGCAGCAGGATTCAACCCGGCGTCAACCCGGCTTTCCCCACCGAGGCCGTGTTTATGCACCGACCCGGGGTGAAACCGGTTTCAAATGGGGTAGAAATTTCTCTCCTTCATCAATGAGGTATTGAAGGTGGATTCTCCTGCATTGACTGTACGGTTGTTTATTTTACTTAGCCAAAGTATCGTTAGTGCGCAAGGAAAAACTAACAAAAAGAAGAAAACTGAAGATCTCTGAAATCATTTTTAACAAATACGGAAATAATACTCGATCAACTGATACTTTTGTTCAAATAGAAAGATTAGTAATACTGAAATATAAATTATATTATCCTCAAATTCCTAAATTTAGAGCTTTTTTCCTAAATATCCTTAAGTTTACATACTTTTTCGACAGATTTTTGCTGAAAAAAAGGAAGTTACTATTCGATAAATTAAACTTCGTTCTACTAAGTCTTAATCACTATATCTTATATTTTCTACTTCAAAATTGTGTGTGGTAAAAATCACTTTTCACTCAAGAATTGCGAGTAGTACGCAGACTTTGTAGTGGCTTTGAAAAAAAAAAAATTAAGACAATGTTACAAAAAATCCAGGTCACTTTTGATATTGAGCAAAAATTTAGTAATGCACATGTGTACCTATATACAAGTAATTATTTTCTTATTGCCAATGTCACGTTATCAGTTGTAATCCTAGTTTATGGGTGATGTGTTTTTCCCCCTCGACAGCTAGAGTTTAAAACTATTCATTAGGTGTAATATATTCGTCAAGCATTGCTTCTTTTTCTGAATAAAAATGTATTTTAATAAAAAAAATCTAAATAAAATATTAACACTCAGGCGATTAATGCGCTGAAATGCATTCAGCATAGTTATTTCTTCTAAGCAAAAGCAATTTTAGTGCAAAAATAAAATCGCAGCCTCCTAATTGGCCCCTAAGTTAATCGTCTTAGTGCCCATTTACCGATTAATGAGTGCATTTTTAATTTCAACTTTGAAAAATTATGAGTTTAGAGAAAGAGTTAGGAAAAAAGGCTATCTTATTTATTCCTAAGGACAAACTGAAAACATGTTTGGAAGCCCTAAAATTTGTAAGTCTGCAAAAAATCAGGAAGATCAGAACCTAAAAGAGAGCTATTAGAAAACTAAAAAAATAGGACAAATCAGGACAAAATATTTTTATCAGGAATATTTGGACAATTATGAAGTCTGAGCATGTTGGTATGATGTCAATCTAATGGATTTGTCAACACAATCTTAGCAAACAAAATGGAGAATTTCAGACCAGAAAATTCAAATTTTAGTTACTACTTTACAGAAAATTTTATCCGGAAACCAAAAAAACAGGCAATTTTTTTTCACAATTTTAGCACCATTTTATAAAACCAATTTCTGAAAGGAAGATTTCTTTTTCTAATATAAACGCTTTTTTTTATAAAAGCCATATCGCGCAGGATTAAAAAAATTTAGTACAGAAACAAGAAATAAAATAAAAGGGTCAACTTGCAACAATTAAAGGTCATCAAAATTAAAGGGTCAACGGGCCAAAACTACCAAAACATTTCTCGAACGAAAACATGTCAAGTGCATTCATAAACTTTTTTCAAATTTCATTCCAACTGAAAACCGAGGAAATAAATACGGATGCATTCTATTGCATTAAAAAAAAAAAAAAATGTGTGGCAAAATTTGCTTATTAGAACGAAAACCCTGTTTTTTTTTTTTTTTAATACCATCTTTTCCCCTATACCCCTATTTATTACACTGTCCAACATATTTTTTACGAATAGAAATTGTTTTTCGCAGTATTGTCAAGAAATGCTTTTGTTACTACACATTTCATTTTAAAAATTTGAGATTAATGAGTTTTTTTTCCCCAAGAATCGGAAAGTATTCCCGAGAATAATGATGTTTGCCCACTTAAAATAAGTTACAAAATATACTGGAAAGTGCATAAATATGTATGTATACGGGACCTATGTTTTGAAATCAGTAAATTTGTGTAATATTGTGAATTATTAAAGAAAGGCATAACGTCCAAGCTAATTTCA
>JAXGGA010009214.1:0-52507 GCA_038373865.1 Uloborus plumipes | reverse complement strand
TAGAGCACATCTATTCATAACGGGTCAGTGACTCTACAATGGTGTCGAATTTTTCCATACATAAATTCAAATTCAAAATTGTAATTTTATTTAAAGCATTTTACCGAATGGTACAATAGTAATTTTCATTCCAATTTCCAATTTTTGATGCAGAGCTGTAATTTGATTTTAACATATTTATTTAAATTGAACTGCTAATACTATAATACTCACGTATGTTAGAGTATTATAAATTGAAAGAATGATTACGCTAGCGTAACCTCTTACATTTTATCATAATTGAAAATATATGTTTATGACTAATAAGATATTCTTGACACAACTCCCTTATACTTTACCCAGAAACACAACCATAAGAAAATATTTTGAAATCATCATGCTTTTCATCCACTATCGCTGTCGAACTATTAACAGCACAAAAGTGCCAAATAAGGCCAACATAAGGTTCTTAGCTTAATATTTCGCTCATTTATGATTCAATTGGCTCCAAGTTTTGTACATTCATCAAATTCAATAGAATAAAAATAAATCATTCCGTGTGAAAAGTAAAGTTAAAATTGTGTTTTTAGCAGTTTAACAAAAAATGGCGAACTGAACTTATTAAGCGCACGGGTCTGAAATTGGAAGTTTTTGTGAAATAAATATGTTACATTAAATTACATTTAGTTACTAATTATATGAACAACTTTTTGCTTTTTAATACATGTAATAATTTCTGGCTTTCTTTCAACATAGATGAAACTTACTTAGAAATAAAAAAGGTGCCGGTTTTTAACATCAGGACGGGAATTTCTTTTAAAGTCAAATTTTATTGTTAGAGTTTATCGGTTTATCGGGGGGGGGGGATTCAGTTTGTCAAATTGTTTATCTGTTGACAAAGTTCAACCCATTTTGTATAGAGATTGATCATCAAGATTATTAATTATGGTCCAGGATTATAAAACCTCCCGAGAAGAAAAAAAGAGAATAAAGTAAAATATTAGAAGATTGCCCATTTCTTGCACATCCACTTTTGATGAAAGAACTTAAGTTTCGATTTCATTTGTTACTTCAAAGCTTACTTTTAATTTACTTCCTTTAAAAAAAATGGTTCAAAAAAAAAAAAAAAACGTATTAAGTAAATACGTTTTTTTTTGACCGTTTTTTAATACGTTTACTTAATATATAAATACAGAATGATAAGTTAAGTAAGTAATAATTCATGTACTGACTCAAACAAACTCAACTCAGCTTCAAAAATGTTTAATGAAGAATGTTTAAATATCTATCAAACAATAAGATATAATGTAGTAAACAGCAGTTAATTTCCAGTTAAATTATTCTGTGATTTAATAATTGATAGTGATGATCAGTTGGTTTTGCCATAAACATCAACTTAACTGTATACGTAATACGCTTGTCATACTTCATATAATGCTTCATATTACTTATTTAAAAAGGAAAAAAATAGACATGTGCTTTTCTGGTACTATCAGAACAAGACAAAAATAAGAAACTTTAATTTATAAAATTAATAAAAAAATAAGACTGTAAACTAAAAATGTTGTGAACCCTTTGTGAAACAATTCCAAGTTTAGACTAAGGTTGATCCGCTATTTTGGAGCTCATTTTTTTTGAGGGATCTTTGGTCCTCCAAATTTGGATCTTGGAAGCTGAAAATTCAGTATTTCTGAAACAGTATGACATGAAGAGTATAATTATAGCTTTTGTACAAAGTTACTGACTCAAGGCGTATAGAATAATTGACCTAGAATTTCCTGATCTTTTTTTTTTTTTTTCAAATTATCAACTTTGGACCGTGTAGTTAAAAACGTTGATTAGATGGTATGTGTTTCTAACCTGGATCTTAAATTAACACCACCCGGATTATAACCGTATCTGTGTCTCAACTTTTTTTAAAAAGTGGCTAAAGCAGTTATTGACCTCGAAAAATGACAATTTTTTGGAAATGACCAATTTTGAGACCGTTTAACTACTAAAGTTAAGAAGATATGTTATTTTCTGTTTTTTCTGAGTACTATACTGTGGTGAGTAATTCATCCTATACTTGTTTTCGAGAGTCACTCCCTGTTTTAGCAGCTATCCGGACACAAAGGTCAAAAAAAGTAACGAAAATAGTATTTTCAATGGACCTTTGCCCCGAAGAGTAGAATTGTGCTACCAAATTATTTATGCTAGCATGTACCTAGCATCAAGAAGTATCCATTTTAAACAAATTGGCATGGGTCACTTATTGCTTTTGGAGCAAAACATTTAGTACGATATATTCACGACTGAAAACTTTGACCTCTATTCAGGGACAAACAAGTCAGATTTTCAAAAAAAGAAACTTCACTTTTTCTTATTATAGTACTAGCAGTACCCGCACGGCGATTCCCGTGCAATAAATGCAAAGGAAGTCAACTGAATAAATTTAAATTCATTCGAACCCTCAGAAGTAAAATTATTATATTCTTTAATTCAAATGTGCTCTACAACCTTTTAAATTCCACTAAAAATCCTGTTAAAGTTTAAAACAATTCACCAAATAATCAAAAAACCTTAAGTTAAGTAAGTAACAGGAGATATTAAGAACTCAAATGTAGTCTATTTTCAAGGCTTAACTCTATACACTAATTTAAACCCCTATGTAACTTCAGGGACGAAACAGCAGTTTTTCTTGAAAATGGGACCTAGTGTTTCAGTTTTGCGTATAGAGTAAAACATTGAAAATTGACTAAATTTGATTGATTAATACCTCCTATTCTTATTAACGGAGAGAAACATGTCAAAACTTTTCTTTTTCAGAAAAAAAAATCCTTTTCAGCTATGTATAATATTTGGGGGGTGGGGAAAAGCCCCGCCCCCTCTATTAGGCGGAATACACTAAAAATGAGACTATTTAATTAATTTGAAAATAACTACTTCGAAATTTAGAATTCGGCGTTCGAGGTACAGATCAAGGGAATACGTTCGAATTTTGTGCCAAGTTTCAGGTCTGTAGGTGCTGTGGGGGCTTCTAGCCATCGGTTACAAGCAAACAGACCACGTCATCTTTATATATATAGATTTCAAACAAAACCTGAAATTTTTGGAAAAATTGAAGGCATTCGCTATCAAAAGTGTCCAACTTTTTAAAAAGATGATTCTTGACATTTGCGAAAATAACGTCCCATGATTAATCCCCAGCTGTTCACATCTCGCGCTTTTTAACTCTAGTTTTTTCTACCATAAAATTTTACAGTAAAGTAGGATTTTACGACAAAAGTTACTACTAACATGAGAGAATGCCAGTAACTTTCATCATAAAATTTCAGGAAAGTTTTTAAGAGTCTACACTATGGTGTGGTTCCCTGATAAGTATACCAAATAATAACAGCAATGTTTCGACAAGAAACCTACTTCTGTTCTAGTACTTAACGCAACACAGTGCCCGCCGCTTTTTAAAATCACATTCGTTCTGTGGACATTTGATTTTATAAAGCGGCTGATTTTATAAACCAGGACACCAACACTTTAAAAAAAAATATTTAAAAGTTTCAATTATCTGAGAAACAACTGAATTAGTGTTTTTATATATGGTTTTAAAAGTTTCAAAACAGTTAACTAAGTATAATTTACATTTTTATTTGCACATGAATCTTAAAATATTGGCGCTGTTTGGTTAACAGAATTTGAAAGTTTAAGTTTTACATCGTTTGAGAGTTTTTAAACGTTCTTGTAATTTTCAACATTATCTCCTTTTTGCTCCTAAGTGCATTATTTGACATCAAGGAATTTTCTGGCACATAGTGCAGAGGGTAAATTTGGCTCTGTGATTTCTTCATCTTCGGAGGCACTCTTCAGTTTTAACATAATAATAATTGTCGTTTTCAAATTTTAGCATAAGATTTCCAAAAATTTGATTTTATTAAACCATGTTGGTGATTTTAATAAAGGATGGTTTTAACATGTTTTGATATTGTAAGGATTTGGTTACTGCAGATTTGATTTTAAAAAGCGGCTGATTTTATAATCCAGGGATTTTATTAGTGGCGGTTACTGTATCGATGACTCCCCCAAATCTCTGATTGTTAGGATTACTTTCAACCTTACTTTGTTTCAACCGATCCCAGTCTCCATTCTACCAATTCAAACCATGATTAACAGACTACCGGTAGATCCTATGACGTTACTCATTTAAACTCTTACGCACTAAACACTTAAAGCACGTTTTTGTTCATTAGTACCAACATCCTTGCACTAGCTTTTAAACAGAAGGCAAATAACTAAACTGAATTATACTGGGGACGGTTGTGACGCGGGGCGGTTGTGACAGTCGTCATATTAGCTAAACCATAATTAATACCTGGTTGAAGCAAAGAGAGAGTATCAGCATTTTTGTCTGAATGTGTGTCAAAGCATTGCGGTAGCCATCGAGCGACATTAACGCTGGCAGAGGAGTTGGTTACTTTTTAACAGTCAAAAGTAAGTTTTTTTGTTCGATTTCTTTTAGTAATTCCTGTTGAATGGGTACAGATAGAGAAATGAAAGTTTTCTCCCCGTTAGTAGTGAACCTTAATAGTGAAATAGCAGTGATTACTTTTTATGTAGGCTATTTTGTATTACCATGGCGATTGCTGTTTTCAAAAGTAGTGGGTTGGGTTCGGTTGTGACAAATTGCGTGGGGACGGTTGTGACACGAGTAAAACATGTTTTTATCATATTTGATGCCCATAATACGCTTGGAGAAGACAGAAATAGGGCAGTTTGACCTAATGAAATATAAAAAAGCTTATAAAGAAGTGAAACTTTTTTTTCTTTTGGACAGCTTTGGAAATGCAACGTTAATCGTAAGTCTTTGCTACGAAACATTCATTCGTAAACGCGATGGAGCCGGCCGGCGCTGTCACAATGAAAACAACGTGTGCATAGGTTATATTGCTCATAATAAAGTGCTTTTGAGCTTACATATACGCTGAAAGCAGATATGAGAGTAAAATGGCTACCGAGAAATGGTTCCGTTCATTTATGAATAGAAATG
The DNA here is from genome assembly GCA_038373865.1 of Uloborus plumipes. Classification (NCBI taxonomy): domain Eukaryota; kingdom Metazoa; phylum Arthropoda; class Arachnida; order Araneae; family Uloboridae; genus Uloborus; species Uloborus plumipes. Next base: position 47,505 of record JAXGGA010009214.1, on the reverse strand, counting down.
TTTCACGTCTGTTCGTGTAGCTCATGCAACTAGCCTTTCAAGAGTAACAAGCTTCAATAAAACAAAAAAATTGGAATCTTTCTTTGATACTTGAGAATTGTTATGAACAGACACGGTTATGACCCACAGGATGTGCATAATGTTGCCAAAACAGACGTTACGAAATTCCAAAAACCTGATATTTTTGTAAGACTTGGTATAAGGCTACTTCAACTGAACGAGACACATTGTTAAATGTTAAACTTTCCCAGATGAAGGTTATATTGAATTACGTTTAATATTACTTGAAATTAAAAGTGATCTAGACTATTTTGCTGTATTTTTGAAAATGTCACAACCGACCCCAAGCACTGTCACAACCGCCCTTGTGACATTTTTTTCCTTTTTTGATTAATTTGGTCCTGTGAGTTAACTATTGTACTTAGGGAAAAAATTTTAGTGTTTATAAGCAGGCAAATAAACACTTTAACATAAAAATAACTTTAAACCAGCTCACAGGCATTGCTAAGGGATCTATGGGGGAGCAAATGAAAATTGTCACAACCGTACCCAGTCTCCCCTAATTAAAAGCTAATTACTCCCTGTTGCCGTACTACAAAGGAGTATTTTTTGTAATTGAAGTGAAGTCAATTGCAAATTTCTTACATGTGCGCACATTGTTTAATTTTCAAAGTAAGTAATTTATTTATTTTTCAGCTTTATTTTATTCATTTCTTCAAATGATTTCTTTTTTTTTTTTTTTTTCAATTTAATTTTCTGAAACTTATTTTGCTTTTTCAGCAAATAACTTTTCTTCAATATTTTATTTTCTCGGATTATTTCTCGGGAAATTCGCAAAAGTACATTTTACAGTGTTTGGGTAAGAAGTAGTTAACTTTGTGTATGTATGCCATTTTTCCAATAGGATTTTTTTCAAAAATATTAATTTACTTCTTGAAATTTCTATTTTATTTGCATAACATCAAGGGGTAATGTTCTTTTTGTGTCTAATTTTACACATATGATTCACATACCTCGGAACAACGAAATATTTCGATAACTGGGAGTCTGGGGGTCAAATTTTTGGTGATAATTATTATATTTTGGTGTAGTTGAAAGTAAAATAATGTGCCATCTAAAGAAAAGCTACTAAATAATCTGAGAATTCCTATTGAAAAACTCACCAAATCAACTTTAAAAGCTCCATTAATATGTAACATAATCAGCCTAATAAAGATATCGAGTCATTATTATTATTGAAATCTAAATTAAAATGCAAAATAAAAGAAAAACCGTGGTGACGGTATTTTATCATGGGCCAAAACCGTGTAGCTCTAAGCTAAGAATATTCTACAATATTGCAGATCCATTGCCAACTACCATGCTGAATTTTTTGTCACTTATTTTGTTATCAAAACCCAATCAGACATATAAAATAACTGTTTGATTTCGGTCGCATTACGGATTACCTCAATACGAAAGCTTGCAGTTGCAAAACGGATTTCTTGCAAATTTTGAGTATCAAGCGGAAAGTATTGCGCAAAAAATGCTCGTTGAAACAATTTTCCGGACACGTGCCGAAGAATAAAGTTATCAGTGAGCCTGTCGTTTTCAAGTACTTCAAGGAAACATTATGTTAAATTTGTAGAAAAAATCAAACAGCTTATTTGTCCGTAACTGTGCAACAAACATTTACGAACAAAGGGAATGTGAAGAAATGATTGAGTTGAAAATCAGACAAAGTTCTTTTTTTTTAAATCAAAGACGAATTTTGATAGAAGTTATTTAGCTTCCCGTTTGCTGCGTTCTCCAAGAAATTTAGGTATATCCAACAGTCTTACAGTGTATAATACAAATATTAAAAATAAACAAAAACCACCACAGTACTACTAGAAAATCTCTAATAAAGTGGGCTTACATAACTTTTCAAATAACTGTACAACCTTTTTTAAAAGCAACGCTCTCGATATTACTTAAAAAGAAGTGTCGTTACTAGCAAAGTTCAACCAGTATTGAGGTTTTTTAGTCTTATTAAACCCTTAAATCTGTACCTCAGAACCAGAACGACGTAAGTCCAAAAATGGCCATTTTCACTTTTTTGCTTCATTGTATATAGAATCTTATTCCACATCGATTCATTAAAACAGTATTCTATAAAACAAATTCCTTCCCAATTATTTAGCAGCGTGAAAGAGCGCGAGTCCCATCCTTTGCATGTATTCGACAATCGTTTTTCTCTTCTACTGAAAAATGACGAAAATAGACTTACGTTAGTCTGGTTCTGAGGTACAGAAATGTCCCTTAATAGAAAAAAAATCGAATTTTTGAATTATTACTGTCAAGAGTGAATGCTTCGAGCTGGTCAGCTAATCTAATATAAACCAGAAAATCAACCGAACTTGTTTTATCCAAAATTGTTCAACATTAGGATTCGTCCCAAAATGTATATGAAGTTGTTCTCATTATTTTCTGTGCTGTTGATCAAGCATGAGAAATTCCAAATGCCTGTTATTTTAAGAATAATTTCTCATTTAAATTTTCCGAGAATCCAAAAATCATTAATATTTTTAATAAATGACAGTAACCATGAGAGTTAGAATAGCACAAAATTTAGTTTCGGTTCAGTGCTTTTATGCTAAATTCCAAAATAAAAATACATGATTGATGGTATCAAGAGTCTTGTAATACTAGTATTATCAATCGAAAGAAACTAAGTTATGATGATTGATTCACATTTGATGATAAAACTCAGATACAAAAAGGAAAAGGGTGTGTCAGAATTTTTTATACTTGCGGAAAATGCCGGCGCTTTTAAGAAGCTCAAAAGTTTTTTTGTGTATCTTTATTTTTAATATGCTTTTATTAGTTTCACATGTGAGTATGTTTGTATGTAACTCTGAAAAAAAGATAAAATTTACGTTCTTTACAAATATACAATTAATATATTAAAAACTATTATTAAAACTTAAGGCTAAACTATGTTACATGTTGATGAGTGCATGTAAACTTAGCGGATATCCTCCAAAAGCATTTTTTAGTTTTTTTTAACTATAATTTAATTATTTCTAATCATTGTCAATTTATCAATCCAATAGTTTTCTGTCCTCTTGCACTGATCAAGAAAATTTATTGAAAAAAATAAATAAATGAAAACAGTAGAACTCCGATTTAGTGTCTCCTGCATTTAACATTTTCTCACTTTTAAAGTTTTTTCTCATTGACTCCGATTTTTTCCATTGATGTTAGCATATTTTCTTCCTGTATATAACATTTTTTAACATTTTACCCAAATAACAATTTTATTTTGCTCATTTTTCCACTACAAATAGCACATTATATTTCTTTTGAAAGCAGAAACATGATTTATACTATAGTTTTGACAACTTCTTTTCTTTCTGTCGACTGAAAAATTCAGGAGAAAAAGGATGAATGCGTTAGAGGTAGAGGTATTGTGTTTCATATCTCCTGTCTGGGAAAATGTAACACAATTTTAAAAGTACCCTGTTGGTCAGATCGTGTATGAAATTAGTTTTACATGCTACATATGTAGCAAAACATTTTTTACTGTGTTTCTATACTTCTATTCAAATTATTTTATTGTATTTAATAAAAAATTATCGATCCCTGTAATAGTTTTCTCGTTTGCCCCGTCAGTCCCACGAAAAACGTTAAATCGGGGTCCTACTACTTAAGATTCATAAATAATTATTTTCTTTCGTTTTGATTCTTATCTCATCAAGTCCTCCCCCTCTCCCATACATATCCCGCCCCCTAAATCCTCTACTGAATACCGGATGCCCTCTTACAATAACATTCCGGGAAAATGTTTATCGTACGACGGTTCAACATGGTTCTAATTTTTCTTCATAGCGGAGAGTACTTCATCCACTGACTTTTGTTAAAAAAAAAAAAAAAAAAAAAAAACGAACTAATACTCTACAGAAACTTACTGTCGTAGTCTAGTGCAGGGGTGTCCAAACTTTCTGCCCAATGGGACATTTTTGAAAATTTTCTAAGAATCGTGGTCCAATACACCACCCTCCCAGACAGCGCTCGTAATACTTATTGTTGTTCAGAATCATAGGCACATTTTTTTGTACTAGAAAAAATTGAAATATGTAATAACTACATTTTTAATTAAGCGTTGTGGTATTCCCAGAATTTAAAAACAAGTTTCAAGTTTTATGGCTATCTTCATTTTTCATCAGCCGGATGTCAAATTTTTGTTTTAGCATCAGATCTAGAATTCATAAATCATTGGGTTGAAAAACTGAACTAATCAAAGTAACTTAAAATTGATTCAAGTGGGTATATTTCAGTAGCTACCAATTCCATTATCTTGAAAATTTCCTACTTAATCACCATCAGGTAGCGTGAAAACATTCTATCCATTACCTGATAAAAACAATTTCTGTGACGTTATAAAATCTCTTAGTGGCGAAGAAATGTTCCCCAATCATTTTCTCATTTTATTTCCAAAGCCTATCAAGCTTTTTTACAATTTTGTTATTTTTATTTTTAGGGGTATTATTATTCTTAATTTTAAAGCAAACAGATTACAAAACATTATAAAGTTATATTTAAACGTTAGATTAAGATAGAATACAGAAATTGTACAACATGATGTTATTGAACATATTGACAATTGACATTGTATTTATCCTAGTACATGCACTTATAAACTCGCAAAACAGAAATACACAAGAATTTCTCATAGTGGAGTTAAGCATACCTAGTTTATGACTTCACTGATTTATGAATCTGAAATTTGGCAGTCAGTCGTGAGCCAGATTTTAGATGCTCGCGGGGCCACTTTTAGCCCGCGGGCCATAGTTTGGAGACCCCTGGTCTAGTGCATTTTGTACAGTCCACTATGTTTCTCTCAGTATATCTAAATCCTTTCTGTTCCAGTTTCGGTCTCATGTAAATTTAATGGAGCAAAATGCTTTAGAATCTTTTAATCATTCACATTCCACACATATGCATAATTAAATAGTTTCCGTGTTGACTGTAATTATATTTTTGTGGTTGAATTGGCACCCATAAATTTTTAATTTTCAAATTATAAACGAATAGCAGGATAGTTTTAACGGAGGATAGTGCAGCAGTAAATTCCTCTCCTTTACGGCAGAAATTTCAGCTTGATCTTGCGTGCTTTCTATCGCATGAAAAGAAGTTTCTCAGGACTTACCTTTTTTTTTGCGGCTTTTTTCTTTGTTTCGAGAATAGTCCTCATCGAAATATGTTTCCATTAGCATTTACCAGAATAAAGTGGAGAAAGGTAATCTATTTTAAAATTAAAAGAAAAAAAAAAGCTGCGAGAAAAGAAAAAATCGCGTTTTCCTTTTGGAGAGAAACTCTAAGTGCAGTGGCTCCCAACCTGGGGACGATCGCCCCCAAATGGGCGATGTGACACCTCAAGAGGCGATGAATTCGCAAGGGGCAATAGTTGTTCGATGAGCATTTAAAAGGGGGAAATAATAAAAACCAAAAGCATTCGTTATATTATTTATATTTGGTTTAGTTATATAATTTTTTAGGATGAATGTAATTTTAATCTTGTGAAAAAATTACAAAAATAAATGTCTTTTAAGAAACATAAAAAATTATATCATAAGAACTATAAGTTCTACTGCTCACAATAAAAGAAATCTATCTTTGAAATAAAGAATCAAAATCATTTATTCAATGGAAAAAATGGATTATACCTCGGGCTTTGCTCAAACACCTAAGTGCACATGCAACTACATATTTTTTGCTTCTTTGGGGCGTTAGTTGCATATATATTTTATAAAAACTGCCTTTTTTCATTGCATATCACTACGATTTTAAAGTGTTTTTTTTTTTAAGATTTTTTTAAATGAAGAAAATATTTTTATTCTATAAGTGGAAGAAAAATCTGGTAACCCATGGAAAGCCATTTCGTGGAAATGAATACCTTAAGAAAAATAACAGATTTAGTCAGAATATAGTTTAAGGCCTCCATTTCACATCCTTCGTATCAGAACTCATATTGTATTGAGTGATAAGTAAGCCTTGAAAATATCAGAAACATTTACAGACGTTAAATGAAGCAAAATTTTTAACTATACGAAGAGAATTGGTTACCACCAATTGAAATCAAATAAATTAAAAAGAAATTTTATAATGGGAGATATTTTTTATGCACATAATATTTGTGTAAAGAAATCTGTATTAAGACACAATAATTATTCCAGTACGTAATTCAATAACCATGAAATTTTAAACTTGTTTTAAGTAAGTCAAAAGCTACATATTTTCAAGAAATTCTTCTTTTCGAAATTTTTTATCAAGATATATCTTTGCTTCTCAAATGTAGGAAAACAATGTTATTGTACTATACTTGCTAAAATGGAATTAATTTGAAACATATGATTAATGATACATTACTCCTCGTTACATAGCACTTCTTTATATCACTCCTTCTGATATATCACGCTTTTCCTCTGATTATGTCTCCAAAAAAAATTTTTTTAAAGAGGGTTTCCCGGTTTTGACATCACAGAAAAAAGTTATAGTTCTCAGAAAAGGCAATTTCTTTTAATCAATGAGCAAATCTGATATGTTTTCCACACATCTAAATTCGTTGCAATTAAAGCTGCAACTTCAATTCGTGTTCCAAGATAAAATAATGGGAATATTTTTCATTATTACTTTTTAAATTTTAAAAGCACAAGTGCTATACTAATTTTCTTTTCTGTTCAAAGTAAGTCGTCCGCGAACTTGAAGATAAACTGATCTTTTTGTGGGTGCAAATGTCATTAATTTATACTTTAATTGAATCGTTATTTTTTTATGACTTCGGTTATATCGCGTTTTCGAATAGATCGCGCTTTTGTATTCTCCCCCGACAAGCAAAATTCAGCCAAGAGATACTGCAGTGGCGCACCCACGGGGGGAGCTATGGGGCTTAAGCCCCTCCCGGAAGCATGAAGATGAACCCCCTTAAGTAAACCAAACTGCTTAAAATGTGTTTTTTGGATTTGATTTTTGGAAATTTCCGAGAGATATCTCCCGTCCACTTCTTAATTTCATCAATATTTCCTTTAGGACTTCAAATTCAAAAACTTTCTGAAGGAGCGCCACTTAGCCCCACCCAGGAAACAATCCTCGGTGCGCCGCCGAATTTTAAAATTTCCTAAGAACTGTTATTATGTTACAGCAAATTTCATTTCATTATTTTGGAGCTGATAAATCTTAAAAAACTCGAGTGACGATTGATTTGTAAAATAAAAATACTAAACTGTAGATGCTCTATTGATGAAGTTTGACATATGGGATGTCTCATAGTGTTATACGGCACATATTATTGTTGGTAACGATAGAGTGTTAACAGGTCACAGACGGATCCCGAGTTTCATTATAATTATACATACGAATAAGGATATCCAGGATTGTTTCACGTCAAATTTTAAATTTCGTTGTTTCTCTTTTATTTTTTCATTGCTTCTCTTTTATTTCTTCATTGCTTATGTTAATGTCCTTTGTTTTGGGACAACGGAAAAGAACGCGTACGGAAAAGAAATTAATCTCAGATGAATTATTTCAGCAAAAAGAGATTCAGAATAATTTCTTCTCGTTCCCGGATTACCTTAGGTAAAAATGCATTTGGTGAGAAGAGAAAAAATGTGTGATCGAGTCACTTAATAGTATCTGGCGCCGATTCTCAGTCTCAAAGCAGATTCTCAGTATTACTTCCGTATTATTGCTTCCTTTTTGACGTTTTACATACTCAGCAGTTAATAGAATCTGCAAACATGTCCTGGTACCACATTGTAAAAAATGAATGTTGTTTTTACAGTATGATACAGCTAATTTCATAGTCATAAACTGTACAAACTTCTAATTTTGCAGTAATAAATTATAAAATTTCTAGTTTTATAGTACTGAACTAAAATCGCTTTTAGTTTATCACCATGCATTTTACAGTTTCAAACTGGAATCTCTGCTGCCAGTATTATACTGTTATTTTTACAGTATAACACAGCTAACTTTTACAGCAATAAACTGAAAAATTGCTAACTTTACAGTGAGAAACTATAAATTGCTGGTTTTAAAGTTTATTACTGTGTATTTTATAGTTATAAATTGGAGCCTCGGCTGCCAGTATTATACTGTAAAAACAACAGTTCATTTTTTGCAGTGCAGTGGCGTACTTATAGGGAATGGGGCAGGAGTGGCTCTGGCCAGGGACACAACAGCAAGAGGAGCGGCAATTTTCTAAGCTTAATCCCCCCCCCCAAAAAAAAACAGTAAAACGCCGGTAACTCGATACGTGGATAACTCTACTGCCTTTGTAAATCACTAAAATTAGCAATTTTGCAGTTTATTACCGTAAAATTAGCTGCATTATATTGTAAAAACAACATTAATTTTTTATAGTGTAAATGGCACCCTATTCATCTTTCTTTAGGGTTAGATATCGTTTTATTTTTTTAAAAAGTAAGGAAATGCATACACTAACTGTTAAGAGTTTCTATGTAGAAGCTACGTAGTTTCTACACAGGGACTCTTGGGGCCCTGCTCCACATCAGCGTAAAACGCGACCGAAACCGAAAATCCGGTTATTTTCCATAGAAACACTATGTAATCCATTTTACGGTTCTGCTTTATTTTTCTGCTTGACGTCAATGTGGAGCAGGGCCCTTATCGTTACGAGTCCTGAAAACAGCAATTTCAAAAATGTCTTTCGTTACGTCAGATGAAGGGCGAAGGTAAGGATATCGGTTTAAGTTTGCAGGAAAATTTTCGAAATTGACGTTTTAAGAGCAATTTTATAGTCAATCTTTTGAGGTTATTAGGAGGAGGAGAACTGCAAGGGGTCTGACTCTAATTCGAAGAAATTTTCAAAATTTGAAGAAAAACTTAGTTTTTGATAAAGAAAGAGGAACGGGGAGTTTAGAGCTCCCTCGGAATTTATTTCAAAACTGAAGTTTGTTTTAGGCAATCTTTGATGACGTAGGGATCGGAGCTTCTCGCATGAACGTTCTAAAACTTAAGTTTTCATTGCCAACTAAAAAAATCCTTTGTGACGTTAAGGGAATGGGTAAAATTCGAAAAATCTCTCGGGAAATTTTCCGACACTGAAGCACAGCATTAAAACATTATACAGTCAAAGGGGCTCCGGCCAAAATTTTTTCAAAATTGAAATTAATTTTAGTCTATCTTTATTTTTGGAAGGAAGTTAAAAAAAATCGCAATTTCAGGCTGTCTTTGGACGCAGTTAGGAAGATGAAGCTTTCAAAATTTAAAACTTTTAAAGGACTATCTTTGGTATTAATGAAGAAAGTTCGGACTCCCTCCCCGGAAATGTTTTGAAATTGATGCCCTTTACGCACACTTAACATGCACTTTAGGCTATCTTTAATGACGTTGGAGAAATGGTCAGGATTCGGAAGCTGCGCCCAGAATATTTAGTATTGGTATTGATATTTTAAAATTTTAATTTATGTTATAATTCGTTGAAAGCAGATAAAGGAAATGAGTGCTCTCTCTAGGAAATTTTTCGAAATGAAAAAGTACATATTTTTAGGCTATGTGATGAATGGAAAAGGATTTATTAACTTTTTTATTTCCATGCATTTTGTTTTCTTACTTATGTGAAGTGAAAAGAAATGATTTGTTGGTGCTGGGTCCCCTACTTGCTCGGGGTCTGATCGGTCCAATCGACCTAGGACCGGTCCTGCTCGGCGCTTCAACTAATAAGCTGCGCTTCGCGCAATCTCCAATTATAAAGTTGATAAAATGCAAATATCAGCTAATTTCTATAATATAATATTTGATCATATCGGTTAGTTTTATTATAAAAGCCAACTTAACTATAGAACATGCTTTTTATATTCCAAATAATGCTCATTCTACTTTTTCAATAAAAAAATCTCGAAATGTCTTCTTTTCCTGTACTATCATATAAAACAAAAATAAATACTTTAACTAATGAAATTAAATTAAAACTGAGTCATTACGCTAAAACTGCTGTGTAACACTCTGAATATTGAAACATATGGAATATGGTATAATATTGCATGAATTTATTACATGTTCAATGCTAAAACTTCAAATAGATGCAGAAGCCGAAGCTTCTGTATTCGGCGCTTCGGTCAAACCCCGCTTCGCGCCATCTGCAGTTACAAGTATTATTATTGTGTGTTATTATTTTGATACTGTCTCTGGATTCATTTAACATTCTTTTCCCTCTTCTTCGAAGTATTAGACTGTAACTTTTGATAACCGGCAAGCTAGATAGACCATAGGCCGATCTTCATGCTCCTAATGGTAAAATCAGGGCCTCAGAACACGCAAGATTTACTTGCAACATAACATTCTGATCAGTCTCAATTCAATCTACTGTTTTTCCAAGAGTTATTTTGCAAAAGGCTAACATTTCTTTCGTACATTGTGTGTATATTAATAATCAATAAAATTTTTTATCAAGATGAAAATTAAGGCAACTTGTAAATTAAAAATTAAAAAAACTCAAAACAGTTTCAGTGAGAAATTTAAAAGTTTTGAAGATTTGAAATATTAATAAGTATAATTCTTGCTGTTCCTTTAGCTATTCATTTAGTTTCATACCTGATTCTAATGAAGTGTTTACTTAATTGCGAACTGATAAATCTTGCAATAAAAAATGTCTTCAAAATGAATTTAAGATTTACAATCATTTCAACTTAAAAATTAAAAACTGTCAACTAATGTACCTTTATTTCACCCTGCTTTAACAATTGTTTCCCTTCTGAATTTTATAAAGCAATTTGAATTTACGTCGTTAAATAAGATGCATCACACAATGCCCTCAAAGTACCAATATTTTATTGCTAAATAGTGAAGGATACATGTCAAATATTTTCAATAACAGTACTAAGATATTGCTTGAAGCGGTTCATGTTACCAAAACGTTTTAGACACCAAATCTAAAGATTCGATTTCAGAAAATGTATTTAATATTCATAGCAGTGATCAATATTTTCGATTCATTTATTATTATCATTATTATTTCAAACGTTACAAGCGGAAGTTAAAAGATCTGTTTTCCGAAAGAAAAACAAGAAATAATCGAAAAACAAAAGCAAAATATAAACAACGGCTTCCAAGGTAATGAACACAGCTTTAAAACGTTGCTGCTCCCATGTTGCCGTCCCCTCCTCGGGTAGATAAAAATCGATGTTAAAAAAAAACGAACCCCAAACAAACAAACGATAAGGGAAAGTACAGGGCCTGCGGCGAAGCAACAGTTTAGTAACAGGAGAAGGTTGTGAATTCGTCTGACCTACCTGGCTTCCCTGATGTGACGGGTCGGGAGATAAAGACGAAGGCCAGTTGAATCTTTCTGGACTCGTATGTGCCTGTCTTGCTTCGGCAAATGTCGCACTACTTCGGAGCCGCTCGGCACTCGGGTTCCAGCTCTGCGTGATGGAGGCTCATTATGCCGAAAAGGGGGCGGGTTGTGGTGACAGTGGGGCGGAGTCGCGCTGTCATCATTCCAGATGGATGAGAGGAGGAGTTGGTCACACATTTTCGAAATGAGTGATGGTGTGATTGGCAATGGGGGGAGGGGCAAGGTGACAAGTGACTCCAGGCAAAAATGGTTGGCTCTGTCAGTTTGAAGAGTGTCGGCTTCCACGAGTTAATTCTTCATGTATGACATGGGAAAAAGTGAAATAGGAGTCTGATGATTTGGTTCCATTAAAACGTCATGGGAAAGTATTTCCTCAAGTTTGAGAGGAGTCGATGCTGTTGATGACTTGAATATGGGCTTCGTCATTTTTAAGAAAATGGCATGCCCTACATTCAACGATGCTCATCTCCCAAAAGTGAGATCTTGTAGAGTCTCACCTCCCCTCCAAATTGAACGATTAAGGATGAAAGTGAACGAAATCTTATTACTTCAACATACAAGAGAAAAAAAAGAGATTACATTCCTAAGAAAAAAAAAGCACAGGAAGTTTTCCCAAAGCATCGCTCCGGAGGTACGCAGGTAATAAGGTAAAAGGGCATAAAAGGCAGGTAATAAGGTGCAGGTAAAAGATCCAAAAAAGGCGTTTGCCCGTTTTTCCTAATGGCTTATTATTCTTTTCAAAATCAAAACAGAGAAATGCTTCTAGGAGAATTAATTTAAAAAGTCCAGTTACATCAGTTAGCCATTTATGGAGGACATTGGGTTAATTTCTTGCTACCTACGTTTCTCTCGTCTTGAGTTAAAACATACAATGTTTTACTTCCCAAGACTCTCTCTACTTTGTCATCAACCAAATCAACGGTGCCCTGTGAGGACAGTTCCACCTATTACCTCCATAAAACGCGTAGAGCAATGGCGTACTCAAAAATTAATTGGGGGGGGGGGGTGCGACGGGGGTGCATATCGTCATTGTGATGAAGGACGCAATTACCAGAATTATCACTTGGCAGCTTGGCACAAAACAAACACTGCATTTCGTCTTACTTTCTCGAGTGAAACTGTTAAACTGTTGAAATTTTTTATGAAGTAACGAAAACTAAAAAAACATTTTGAATAATAGATATATTTTGAAAGTAAGCATTCACACTAGCCAAACTCGATGAAATATTCATTGCCAGTGTATCCGAGGAAGAAAGAATAAAAATTCTATTTCTACCTTGCTCAAATAATCTTTTAGAAGCTGGCCAACCCCACACTTTTTCTTTTACGTTTTCACGACTAAGAAATAGAATCACTTTTCACTAATGGAACAATATATATTTCCATCAAGCATTTTCATCAAAATATATCAAAAGCACATTTTCATGAAAGCTACCTTTTGAAATCTAGCCCTATCCCTTTTTCTCCAGCCATCGATTTTAGGTCTCTTCAATTTTGGATCTGAGCATTACCGGGGGTTACCTTCTAATAATATTGCAAAGTCTCGGAGGGTGCGTACATCCCTTTGCCTCCTCTTGCGTACGCCACTGGCGTGGAGTATAGCAAATTTGTAGCAACAAGCACACTTTAGAAAAGAAATGAAAGATATACCATAAACAATGCTCAACATTAGCAATGCAACTCCTATTAACTCCAACGCAACAAAACATGCCTCTTGATTCGTGAAGAGTTTGGCAGCTGTTATTCTTCACAAATTTTTTTCATTGTCGTCAAATATTTTTTATGCTATAAACTAGATTTCAAGGTAAGTGGACTTACTGATACAGTAAGCATAAAAATAGTTATTGCACAGAAAAGTTGATGACCGAGCCAAAATTTAAGTCATACAATAAAAGCATGCAATATACCTGAGTCTATACATATTAAGACATTATCTTTTTATACACATAAAATTCAGAGGTACATTTGTTAATTTTCTGGTAAAATGCTGACGTCAATAAGATATAGCCGAGTCCTGCAAAAGGGCGCAAACAATTAATGAGTAAACCCCTTTCCAGGATCCTTGTTTTCAAGCCAAGCAAGACAATCTTATTACGCTATGAAATGTCCCCGCCACAATGGAAGAGAATTGTGACTTTGCAACTGAGTCCTGAGTCGAAGACGATAATATTTGTTTGGAATTTAGGGGCTCAAGCTAATACATACACTCTTAAAACTGTGCCTCTGAAATAAAAGGCACATTTTGACTTTTTGTGCCTCTGAAAATTAAGAGGCACATTTAAAATGAAAGGCACCGTCTGTGCCTCTGAAATTAAAAGGCACAGACCGTGCCTTTGATTTTAGATTTTAGTACCTTATATTTGAAAACGTTTGTGCCTCTGATTTTAGATTTCAGTGCCTTATATTTGAAAACGTCTGTGCCTCTGATTTTTGATTTCAGTGCCTTACATTTAAAAGGATTTGTGCCTCTTATAGGTTTATAATAATAATAATGGCTTATTAGGGGAATTTCAACGTCAGTTAATAGTAACTTCTTAATTTTTTACCCTAGTGCTTGCATGTTTTAAACTTTTTTTAGGTTTTAATTCTTCATGACACATTAATTAGATATATCAAAACAAATGTTTACCAAAGAATATAAAAATCTTGTGCATAATACTTTATTTCAAACATTTTCGAATTTGATTGTTGTATAAGCTCTTATTTTCGCTAATCTTGTCAGCAGAACCGAAAGTTGGACAAGATAAGAAAAAAAAATGCTATTAAGCTTCAGTTTTTGCCAGGGGTGCCCACAGGGGGGGATTATGGCGCAAGTTGCGCCATCAAAATTTTTGGGGGGGATTTTTTTAACTTATTTATTTATTTATTTAAATTATTTTTATTTATTTTTTCAATTTAAATTATTTATTAACTTTTTTTAAATTTTTTTTTAATTTTTTAAATTTTTTTTAATTTTTTTAAATTTTTTTTTTATTTACCTTTTTTTTTTCTTTTTTTCTTTTTTTTTTGTGCGAAGTTAATATCGAAAAATATTAACTTCTTTTTGAACGATTTGTATCTGAATTGTTGCTGAGTAATTAGAATAAGAAAGCTAAGCGGGGAAAAAAAGATGCGCTATCAATTCAACTTCAGCATTACCACTGACACCATAACAAATCTCAGCTCAAATGCAAAATAGGAACTTCCAGCCTAAACATTATTTATTAGTGGCGCCTGAAACTCGTTATTTGCGCGAGTGTTTTAGCTGCTGTATTTCACCCTAATAGACAAGTATATATACCGTTTTACAACTACAAAATTATGCAGTTTTTCTGCTCCGAAGTCATTAGCTACGGGTATTCCAACGTTTGATATTATTCTTTTTATTACTTTATTATTATTTTTACACTTCAGTTCAGTTTAATCTTAACACTGGATGATAAAGATTTCTCAATGCGGACTGTCACAGTTTCTGCCTACCGTAATGTTGCCATATTAATGTGAGATGCGCTGTTATCGACTATTTTGTAGCAGTTTGTCGCGTTCATAGTAAATGGCGATTCGATGCCTATAGCTCTTAAAACTTCGTTCAAATATAAATGTTTAGAAGTACTTTGCAACACTGTGCACAGACAAGACAAATGGACTGAACATTGTCGCAAGCATGCATATAAATTTAGAAATAATATTAATATCAAGTACAAAGTTGTAGCTGTTAAGAAAGGCAGTAGTACTTGGGATAAAGCGACTAGTAACACGGGTGCAGGCTCCATTGTTTCAACGGTGACAATGACAAATATACAAAATGCACCATCAACTTCAAGGTAAGATTTATATTAAACATTCCTTGTAACAGTATTTTAAAACTATCTTACTTTGTTAATTATTTGATTTCAAAAAGGTACACTTTATATGTATATAAAAATATATAACCACCAAACACCTGTTTTATTAGTATTAATGACGGTTCATAGTTTTAAGTGGCTATATATGGGCATGACTTGCATCTTAAAAATCTTGAACTGTTTTTATGCATGCTTTGAAATAGGGAATTCAGTGGTTCCATGATAGCTATGGCACATGAATATTGGGCTAAAAGTTAAAAGGGAGTAAATGAATTTTTTAGTGTCTGCCTGAGAAGTTAATTTGTTTGTTTCTAACGGGACTAAGATTCTTTCATGTTGCACAATTATTTCTTGATGGCTATTACCATTTGAGAGGCACCTGGACTCTTACGAAGTGGAGGGTAGCCCCGTCATTTAGGGGGTCAGAGGGTCAACCCCCACCCCTCCCCGGCTTTGGGAAACCAATGTGTTTACCTGCAAGTGGACGGGGTTTTTACTATTTTTTGGCATATTTTACATTGAATACATACCCATTGCCCCCGCTGGAAAAGTTTGAAATGACGGTCCAGGCAAAGAGGCATTATTTTCATTTGCTAAGTGTAAGTTATATCATTGATTTAATTTCTTGTTGCTATTGGGAATTACTAATCATTTTCATAGCTATTTTTATTATATTTATCCCGCCCGAATTTATTATCCGATTTTATTAATTTATGCCTCATTATAAACTCCCAAATGAGAAAATTTTCGTGGAAATTTACGACTTCACGCTTTTGGCTGGTCAACACATATAAATATTACAATGGTATTTATCTACCTTTTTATGCGTCATATTTTTAAACATTTGAATTGTCTTTCAATGTTTGATTTTACTATCAAAGATCGAGTTGAAATGATTGTTTTATTTATATGACACTCATTAATCTACGAAAATGTTTGTTTGTACTATAATAGTTATTTTCATTTGCATAGCACAAGCAAGTTTATTTAGTTAATTTATTGCTGTTTATTGTAAATATTTTTAACTAATCTTATCCCTTCAGATACTGTTTATTTCACCCAGCCCTATTTAAACAAATAGTGCGTAAAAATCATGTGATTAGAAGTATTGCATTCAGTTTATACCTTCAGTGTCTATTTTTAAGTCATAATAAAATGATAACTTTCAGTGGCGTAGCGCAGAATTTTTTTAATTAAATAATAAAAATTGTAATAAAAAATAAATAAATAAATAAATAATATTAAAAAAATAAATAAATAGAGAGCGCTAAAAATAAAAATAAATAAGTAAAAGAGGGTTGGCAAAATTTTTGGGGGGGAATTTGCGCCATTGAGCTTGGGGGGGATGGGCACCCCTGGTTTTTGCCATTGTACGACATAGCAAAAATAAGTACTTCATTACAAATTGTCAGTTTGATCCTGAAACAAAGGTAGGGGAGCATTAAAAGAAAAACTTTGTGTTGCTTTCTTCATTATTGTGATGTTTTTTAAAAAAATCTATTTTTCAAAACAAATGCTCTCTGAAGTGAAAATCTCAGACAAATGGTATAAAAATTATAACGTTAATTTTCTTTTCCTTTAATTGATGTTTAATAAGATTAAAAAATGCATTATGTGTAACAACTTGAAAAAAAAATGGTAAGAATAACATGACTAAAATAAAAAAAAAAAAAAAATCATATTCAAAAAGAACTCACCTGTACCCATACTAGACTTTCATTATTTATGAAGCCATGAAAATAAATTTTTAAAAAGCGAGAACTATCTCTCAAATGTGATTTTTGCAATAAAGGTGGCATAATTTCTCAAATTCTTGCAGTGGTTTGTAAAATTGATAAGATAGTCTACAAGTTTTAATGAAATTTGACAAACTAAACTCTGTTTAGTTTCTTCATTACTAATCTATTTTACTTATTCAAGTTCTGAAAAATGTTTCAAAATGTTACGTTGAGCATACATTAAATAGTCGTTACCAAGTTTCAAAGCTAGTAATTTTGCATTTTTAATTTTAAAAAAATTCTGTACAAGGTAAATGCAAATAAAAATGGTACATGACTGCATTTATTCATTTTTAATTAAAAGGTAACTTTTTGAAATACAATTTTCAGAATAGGAACTAAACAAGTTATTTCAACAGCTATTTTCAATTATAATATATTAATTGCTTTAATATAAAATTTATTAAATGTAATGAATGGAAATGATGTAAAATATAGCGCGATTTCAATCTTTTACGCAAAACAGTATCTTTTTAACAGGGAAAGCAAACACTTGATGTTTTATAATGCTGTAGTTTCAAATATATTATAGACTCAGCAAAAAATTAGTTATTAAGTACAGGATAATAACCGATCATTCCATGCAATCTCGATAAAGATTGTAAGATTTCTTTAATTCACATCTAAACACATTTTAGACTTATGTTCCAATTTAAAAACATCATAACAGTTTTTTATAACTACAAACATGTCATAAAGATCCACAGAATGATTTTAATTGATCACTTAATACTCTGCCGGCCAAAGAAAAATTATTTGACTAACAAATTTCACTAAAAATTGTATTTTTCTGTAAAAAAAATATCATTAAATTATAACAAGTTCAATAAATTTAAACTCAACTGAATCTTGTGAAAAAGTATTTTATCGTAATAAAGGCCACATGAAAATTAAGTTAAAATTTATTGAATTTAATAAATAAATGCTGCGATACAGAAAATTAGTGAATTTAAGCTTTAATAGGCAAAGTTTGTTTTATAATTATTCAGTTTTGAATCTGAAGTTTCCACAAGAATAGTCATTTTTTGCTCAGTTATATTTTTTGCATTAAGGAAAAAAGCCTACTATATTTTAACAAGTTCAACAAATTTATATTCAACTGAATCTTGTGAGAATTTGCTGAATCATAACTTATTATTTTTCAACAATTCTACTGTATTTTAAAAGCAGTACAATAAATTTAAAGTCAATTGAATTTTGTGAGACTATATTTCACTATAATAAAGCCCATGCAGCAAAAAAATAATTACTTCTGTTGTTAATCGAGTATTTTGCCGAAACAATAAACAGTATCAAATATGTAGCATATAAAATTTTTATGGCAATTAGACTAAAATTAAAATTAAAAGAACGTTGATAAATCATAATAGAAGTAAACTGAAAGAACTATTTTACATACCTGTTGTAGCACAAAAGTCATCGTAAAACACAAAAAAGGTTAGCAAAAGAGAATGTAGATTTAAAAAAATACACTAACACACTCTTTTGCTGCCCATTTTGTTATCGATGTCTCCATAGGAAGACAATTGAAGACGTTTGAAACAGCAGTTTAAGATTCGGAAAATAATAATGCATAATGGATGGACAGATAAATAAAATCTTCTGATAATAAACTTTCAGAGCAAACCATAAAATGCTTATTCTGCACAAAATATGCCCGATTGGCTTTTCATTTGCCATTTCTTCAGACGATGAATCTTGCAAAGCAAAGTCATGGAACGATCAAATTTCTACACTACAACTTAATGTTCGTTCCCTCTTCTTACATCCGCATCAAACAACAACGCAATATATAAAACTACTTCTCTCAAACTAGTAATATTCCTGTAAAACGACGAAATAATACGTTTAATCCTGAATTTTAAAAGATAACTTTCCGCTATCTCCAGCATTGAAAATTAACATACGGGCCACGTGATCAGCTAACCTCAAACACAAAGCGTGAAAAGACCGAATATTCATCAGCGGCTTAGGCAGGAATTCAAGTGAAACACCATTGCAATCGCTTCGAATTGCAATCGCTACTGGAAGTGAATTACATTATCATCAACTTAACTTGGCACTGACGTCACTACGGGTGGAGCCAATAAGAGCTCACAAGCAGTCAGCGATCGCCTCTTATTCACCAAGTAGGCTGTGACGTTTTATCTAGCTCGTTTTTCATAGGCAAACGTCACGCAAACGTCACTCTGACGTCACGATGTTTTTATCAAGAAACGTTCTCATGTAATTCATTTCCAGTAGCGATTGTAATTTGCGATCGCCTGTTTCACTTGAATTCCTGCCTTAAAGGGCATGCCGTGGCTTTAAAAAGTTTTGCTTTCCTGTCCATGCCGTTCATCTCGTTGTACTTGGTATGTATCAGAGGCACCTTACGCTTTGTGGCCTCTGATATGTAATTAATATAAGGCACAATTCTCTTGTACCTTACATGTAAGCGGCACACTTTTAAGGGTGGGGCTGTGGGCTCTGGAAGACGAGGTCATAAGCATATAACATCAGTTGAGCGTCAAAAATTCGAACAAATTAGGACCGTAGGTAGTTCCAATTTTCAAAAATTACCAAGAAAATAACATTTATTAAAATAATGTGACATTTAATCAAATAAAGTGGTTATGCAATATCTATGAATGAAACAAACAATTCAGTACATAACGCTGCAATATATTATTACATTTTTAGCAAAATTAATTATCATTGTTTAGGGATCATAAAGGGAAAAAAACACTATGATTTAGTTTTGAAAGAAGTTTCGGGAGGCAATCTGATCCTTTTTCTTTTGTCTTTATCAAACATAGCCGAATCTTGCGTCTGCACGATCTTACAGTCAAAAAAATTCCGGAGAACCACCAAACTTCCTAACATCACCAAAGATAGTCAACAGTTGAGTCTTAAAGACTTTAATTTTGAAAAAAAAATCCGAAGTAGGATACCAAGCTCCTTTCTCCTCTAACGTCACCAAAGATAGCACTGTTAAAACTACGGGTGCCGCAGGGGTGCCAGTAAGAAAGTTGGGGGGTAAGCAAAGTGCCACGGGGTGCCATTGCGAATTTGAAATTCTCTTACCGTACCGAAAGGCCTCCCATCGGCACCCTCTAGGGTGAATGCATGGTCAGTGAGACATATCGCAGAACTAAACGGCACCTTTGATACCCTGCGCCTGCGCATTGCGACTCCGAGGTCTGATCATCATCATCATCAACAACAACTATTTGAATGGCGAACATCTTGTTTACGTCAAATCGACAGAATTCTCGGTGCAGTGCTTTCACAGTCTTGGATTTCAGTTTGAGTTTATTACAAAAATGGATTAATTCCTCATTTTAATCTTCGAATTCTCACGTAAGTACATGCATTTAATCATGGCTCTAAGATTTTCCAGCATATTAATAATCATTTCAAAATGTTCTTAATCTCTGTGTAACGAACGATTCTCTTTTGCTGCGAGACAGAGCCTGCAAGATCATCAGATGAAGCCATCAGATGAAATTCAGTATGAAGCAGACTCAATTGACGGACTTTTTTTTTTTTTTTTTTTTAAGGAAGAGTGATTGGATACGGGGAAATCTACTCAAAAGCAGATAAAAGCTTCAAATGGATTCAGTGTGTTTGGTGTTGATGAATGCCTTTGGTGCCATAATACAATTTAAAAAGAATAAATGCAAACATATAAATTAATGCCTGACTTTTTTTTCCAAAAATATTTGGACCGTTGGATTCAAAGATTTCAATGGTTATGTGATGCAATCTCTTGATAATGAATTGCAATTATATCGAAGTAATAATTTAACACCATTATTTTTGTTGAAATGCTAATTTTTGGAAAATTCAGACACTTTTGGGCCGTCCCTAAAAAGGAACGCAAGGCATTAATGGGTTAAAGTTTCATTTTTATAAATTAGGATCCAGTTCCAATTTAAACTGACCTAATAATTGAGGTGATTTCTCGTTATTTTCTATATAAAACTTGGGTGTCCCAGCGAATTAATTATGTTGAAAAAAAATCAAGAATTGTAAAATTTATACCTCTAAAATATTCCTTACATCAAGAGATTCAGTAAAGCATGCTCTAAGCGTTGAAAGTTTTAATGAAAATAGTTTTCTCTGTTTTAAAGTTTCCATCCGGTGTCCATCTGTATCTTACACGGCTGGCCATCTAACCCTGATGATTGAGTGCAATGTCAAAGCTCTCTCTCTCTCTCTCTCTCTCTCTCTATATATATATATATATATATATATATATATATATATATATATATATTAAAAAAAGTCGAATTTTGTTTTTTAAGAAATGCAAAAAGAAATTTATGAAAAGTTGCAGGTTATTCTGGTTTTAGGTTGTCAAAATTTTGCTCTTGAAATAATCATGTCCATCTGTCCCGAACTTACTCTAATTCCAAAAAAAAAAAAACATTATAGGCCTCCGTTAAACATTGCCAAACGATCACGTTATCGTATTTGTAGTTCTAGATCTAGAATGCATTATCTTGCGGAGATTTCAGAAGCTAGCCGAAGATGTAAAACATTACAATATTGCGTAGATGAGGCAGGTTTCGCTTTTCTTTAAAACGAGTTTTGGCAAGATTACGCTTCAATTTAACATTATAATCACTTGTGTAGAACTTACTTTTTTAAAATTGGTGAATTAGGAGTACAGTGACAATGATGGGCCAGCAGATATATGCCTTTAAATCTTACCACAGGCAAAGCCGTGGTAAGTATTAACGCTAATGTAGAATAATTTGTCTACATTAGCTTTACTTACAGTATCAGTATCTTTTATTTAATAATCTTTTATTTAATAATTAATCAGTATCTTTTATTTAATATTACAACCACGAAATATTTCTTTCTGCACAGATATTAATTTTTTTATGACTGTTTCATGAATTATGATACGAAAACTCTTAAAATACTACGATGAGTTAGGGTTCTTTTTGAGTGTTATTTAATATAAATTAAAAATCTGAAAAGGAAGAATGAAATTTACACCTTCTAGAGACACGGAATAGTTACACCGATGTCATTCTTGACAGCGAAATCCTTATTTTATCAAATACCAATTCTATTTTTATTAAAAATAATGTAATATTTAATTTACAATAAGTTCAAAATTATATTATTCTTTCAATACCGATCATAAGGTTATTTGATAAGATTATGTTTTGTGCCTTAATAATGCATCCGGGTGCTTTAAAACGTTATTTTTCTAAATTCGCAAGTGTGGAAAACATTTTCTACGCTACAGTATAGGTTTAAGAGAAACTTTCATTTAGTATTAATTATGGATAATGCCACTTCGGCTCTAGTTTATAGTAAGGGCATTTCTCTGTAAACTCGTAATTGGTTGTCAGGACCGAGTATTTTAAAAATAATAAAGTGATAATAAAGTCATTTTTATCATGATAATTACTCATGATAAAAATGAGTAATTATCTCTCTTAATTCAAATAAAGCATGCATCCCAATTGTATTTGGAGCGATAACAATTTTTTTTTTTTTTCTGGAAATTATCTAAGTTCTAAAAACATGGTCCCCTTTAGCTGTCCCAATCCTATATTCCCCTATAATCCCTAACATTTAAAGGTAATATTTCAAAAAACCTATTAACACTACATAAATTTTTGAAATTAATATCTAAAAATAGAATAATGCAACTGTATATTTTTTTTTTGTGAAATAAAGTAGTTACGTATTTCTGAAACTTAATATTGTCATAATACAAGTGCTGCTGTACGGAGTTTTTCAAACAGTCCCCTGCCAAAAATCCAAAGTTGCAATTAAAAAATCTGTTACTCTTGCAAATGTTCTTTGACATGAAGTTTAACATAATTAGTGTGAATTTGCTGAAATTGCTGAGAACGGTGTTGAAACACGACATTGTTTATTTTCAGTGCCACATTTGTGACGAAAGTATGCATTCTGATGATCGGTGCGAAAAGTCTTCTGGTAAGTGATTTTATTAATGTCAATTAGTTTAATTATGAAGCACATTATTTATTATGTCCATTATTTGTGTCTACATGTATGGGTAGTTTTGCAAGGGTTTTGCAATGATTTCCAATTTCGCTCATTGATTCTGCATTTGCAGGGTTATTACGATAATTGGGAAATTGGAGCTGTCCAATTATTCGGGCGAGTACGTATTTTATTTTGTAACCGGAATTCAGAAGATAGATATATAGAAGAAAGTTTCGTGACGGCCACGACAGCTAGTTTAAACATGATTTAGAGCCCCATTCATTTTAACGAGTTGGCAACACTGGCCAGAAACATGAATTTTTACAAGATTAACTCATGTTTTAATTTTAACTATGTTGTTGTTTTGTTATCTAATTGCATTATTATTAATAACAAATAAGTAAATAAGAAAAAAAGATTTTTGTTCAGAAAGGGATGCTTATTGCTTACACTACTATTTTACACTGAAAATGGTTCCTTAAACTCTCGATCAAGTACTAACATATTTTGTTTTGTATCAGTTTTAAATTTTCATTATCAGATTTCAAATTTCAGTAAAGTTTCTCAAAACCTCCTTATCTCGAAATTTTTTTCCTAGTTATATGTTCTTGGGAATTTTAAGAGCTTTATCTTAAGATTTATGAAAAATCCCAATGGCGAACTTGATGAGTAGCAAACAATATGTAGAAGTAATAATAGTCACTGCAGAAAAAAAGTGTATTGACTTCAGATAAAAAAATGCCTTGTTGAACCACAAAATCAGCCTGTACAATATTATTCAATAATTTATTCACTTCAAATAAAATCCATTTTTGTAATTAGATTGATAATAGCAAAAAGAGATTATTGCTACATCATTTTAAATTTTTTGCTTAAATTTTTATTTCTTTATCTCGTTCTTAAATGAAGCTTGACTAAAAACTTTAAGGTTTCTTATTTTCATATTGGAACAGAATGAAACAAACTAGAGAAATACAAGGAAAATAATAAATATAAATAGTACCTGAGGAAAAATTCCAAAGTGCAGGCAAATTCTGACACAGCATGGAAATGAACGGAATGGTGGAATGATGGAAAAGAACGAGTTTACAGTAGGCGACAAGCCTAAATATTTCACTTCCGGATACCAGTGTGAAATTTGGTACAGAGCTTAGGTACATATATAAGAACAAAAAACCGCCGGGAGACACTTGATCAGGGGTCATGAACTCCCGTGATGACGTCATCAAGATGGCCACTTTTACAGGTAAATACGTTTGTTTAATTGCTTAAACTCCATCATAGATTAAAATATTGCAAAACTCAAAGGTATCATCTGAAAGCTCTTTAAAATAGCTATTTAGAAATATTTAATTTTTCTTTCTGAGGTCAAGGGCCCACCTGTAATGACGTCATCAAAATGGCCGCTTTTAAAGGTAAATACGTTTGTTTAACTCGCCCTAAAACTCCATCATAGATTTAAATATTTCAAAACTCAACTATATCATCTGAAAGCGCTTTAAAAGATCTATTTAGAAAGATTTAATTTTTCTTTCTGAGGTCAAGGGCTCACCTGTGATGACGTCATCAAAATGGCCGCTTTTACAAGTAAATACGTTCGTTTAACTGCTTAAAACTCCATCATAGATTCAAATATTGCAAAACTCAAATATATCATCTGAAAGCTCTTTAAAAGAGCTATTTAGAAAGATTTAATTTTTCTTTCTGAGGTCAAGGTCCCACCTGTACTGACGTCATCAAAATGGCCGCTTTTACAGGTAAATACGTTTGTTTAACTCCCCCTAAAACTCCATCATAGATTCAAATATTGCAAAACTCAAATATATCATCTAAAAGCTCTTTAAAAGAGCTATCTAGAAAGATTTAATTTTTATTTCTAAGGTCAAGGGCCCACCTGTGATGACGTCATTTGAGGCCATTTTGATGACGTCATTACAGGTGGGACCTTGACCTCAGAAAGAAAAATTAAATTTTTCTAAATAGCTCTTTTAAAGAGCTTTCAGATGATATATTTGAGTTTTGCAACATTTGAATCTATGATGGAGTTTTAGGGGGAGTTAAACAAACGTATTTACCTGTAAAAGCGGCCATTTTGATGACGTCATTACAGGTGGGCCCTTGATCTTAGAAAGAAAAATTAAATCTTTCTAGATAGCTCTTTTAAAGAGCTTTCAGATGATATATTTGAGTTTTGCAATGTTTGAATCTATGATGGAGTTTTAGGGGGAGTCAAACAAACGTATTTACCTGTAAAAGCGGCCATTTTGATGACGTCATCACAGGTGGGCCCTTGACCTTAGAAAGAAAAAATAAGTCTTTCTAAATAGCTCTTTTAAAGAGCTTTCAGATGATGTATTTGAGTTTTGCAATATTTGAATCTATGATGGAGTTTTAAGCAGTTAAACAAACGTATTTACCTGCAAAAGCGGCCATTTTGATGACGTCATCACAGGTGAACCCTTGACCTCAGAAAGAAAAATTATATCTTTATAAATAGATCTTTTAAAGCGCTTTCAGATGATATAGTTGAGTTTTGAAATATTTAAATATATGATGGAATTTTAGGGGGAGTTAAACAAACGTATTTACCTTTAAAAGCGGCCATTTTGATGACGTCATTACAGGTGGGCCCTTGACCTCAGAAAGAAAAATTAAATATTTCTAAATAGCTATTTTAAAGAGCTTTCAGATGATACCTTTGAGTTTTGCAATATTTTAATCTATGATGGAGTTTAAGCAATTAAACGAACGTGTTTAATACAAAAGCGGCCATTTTGATGACGTCATCACAGGTGAACCCTTGACCTCAGAAAGAAAAATTATATCTTTATAAATAGATCTTTTAAAGCGCTTTCAGATGATATAGTTGAGTTTTGAAATATTTAAATATATGATGGAATTTTAGGGGGAGTTAAACAAACGTATTTACCTGTAAAATTGGCCATTTTGATGACGTCATTACAGGTGGGCCCTTGACCTCAGAAAGAAAAATTAAATCTTTTTAAATAGCTCTTTTAAAGAGCTTTCAGATGATATATTTGAGTTTTGCAATATTTGAATCTATGATGGAGTTTTAGGGGGAGTTAAACAAACGTAGTTAATTGTAAAAGCGGCCATTTTGATGACGTCATCACAGGTGGGCCCTTGACCTTAGAAAGAAAAATTAAATCTTTTTAAATAGCTCTTTTAAAGAGCTTTCAGATGATATATTTGAGTTTTGCAATATTTGAATCTATGATGGAGTTTTAGGGGGAGTTAAACAAACGTATTTACCTGTAAAAGCGGCCATTTTGATGACGTCATTACAGGTGAGAACTTGACCTCAGAAAGAAAAATTAAATCTTTCTAAATAGCTCTTTTAAAGAGCTTTCAGATGATATATTTGAGTTTTGCAATATTTCAATCTATGATGGAGTTTTAAGCAGTTAAACGAACGTATTTACCTGTAAAAGCGGCCATTTTGATGACGTCATCACGGAATGACCTTGACCTCCGATCAAGTGTCTCCCGGCGTTTTTTTGTCCTCCTATGTGAATTTAAGCCGCACATAAAATTTCAGACTGGTATCCGGAAGTGAAATATGTTTGCACTAACTCCACGAACTACAGAGAATCACCCATATAAATGTTCTAATTTAATGAGCAGACAAGAATGTGTGGTATCGCCTCAGATTTTTTAATCATTTATTTCAGTTGAAGGGAGCAAAAAACACCAAAATAACATAAATACTTGCAAATTTTCAAATTGTTGATTTGAAACATTGAATTTCAACTCTGGTACTTCTGATAAGATTAGTATGGGAGCAAAAGTTGCCATCGGTCAAAGATTTCCACCCACAATAAAAAAGATAAAGAGAGAAATTTTCAAAAAATCTTATATACTTATTGCACTAAATGACCTCAAGTTACATTAGTACTGGTTATAATTATAGCTTGCGTAAAAACTTCAAAATGAATTGCCTTCATTCGCGCCCACGAACACTGTATAGTTTTCGATGCGTAGACATGGAACTACATCTTAAGATGATCGAATTTATTTAAATGTATTCATTCTACCGTGCTCCACGGACTATGTTATCATTGATCTAGTTTTAGAATTTCATTGTTGCTTTTTATGTACCGACTTCGCTAGATTTCTTTTCTGTATTTCATGAGATAGCAAATCTTCTACCTTTATTTCCATTCACCAGCTCTTGTTAATAAGTTATGCACACTGCTGTCGACTAAACTCTCACCTAGACTATTAGGAGACGCAAAAGATCAACAGACAGCTTCACCTCGAATTACTGGAAATTTACATATACGAAGGTAATAAGTTAATGTCCCATGATCAGAATGAGAAAATGTATGTACTTGATTTACTGATTTCTGAAGTATTCATTCAGCATTGGTTTGATGATAAAAAATTACCTGAAACTTTTCGAATATACTTTGTCTCCACCCCCCCCCCGCCCCCCCCATTTCTCGGCAAGACACGTACGTTGCCACACACCCTGAAAATCCTCATCGAAACTACTGACCTGTTGATGATTTCGTCGGACATGTGGTAATCAATACTATAAGAGCTTACTTCACACGGCTAAGTCATCCACATTATTGTGGGGGAATGCAATCACTTGAACATTAAGATGAATTAATTTATTTAACACTTTTGATGACTATGTACAAATATATACATGCGGACTTCTCGTCCTGAGGATAGGTAGTTGTTCCAGTTCATGGTACCGCAGTACCTGCACTAACAGTACGCTCCTGACCGCAGCCAAGCAGCATCAACAGTTCATTTCATGTCTTAACCGCAGTCTCGACACTCTCCAACTGTTCCTTTGTCTTCTGTTCCTTTTGCGCATGGTGCCCTGCGCAGTTACAATTGCAGTTACGCAGCGTCGTAGCACGCTTGATACAGTTGGTGGCTTAGTTAGTGTGGGGCTTAGCAGCTAGCTCCCACAACCTCGGCCATCCGTCCTCCATGTCGTCCCGACATGAGCACAGTTCCAGCTTCATCTGGCTATATACTAAACTAAAAGAACAAAAAAAAATCGACAGCAAAATTGAACATAAAAAATATGTACATTGGTATGAGTGCTTCCAAGTTACTAAACTATCACCCATGGTTTCATATGATCGGCAGCAGTTGAGGTTACTTTTGGACCTTCATGAATTCCAACTTTCTCTACCTCATACCGGTCATTCATCTTTACTTTAGTAATTTTATAGGGTCCAAAAAACTTCGCTCGCAGTTTCAGTCCCGAACCTCCTTGGGTTCTTTTAACAGCTACTAAATCACCATTTAGATATTTTTTGGCTTTTTTCCTTTTTCAGTTGAATTGACGCATATTTTCTGCTTGGATCTTCAAAATATTTGCTTTTGCATCAGCGCGTAAGGATTCTCTGTTATCCATGAAGAATTTCACATTTTCTTCTTCGAGGATCTCTTTGATCTTCAAGTCATCTTTGTGTCTCATTTTAACTCCTGTCATCAGCTCGAACGGAGTATATTTTGTTGCACGGCTGATTGTGCTATTCATTACTCTTTGGACTTCAGATACATGTTTGTACCATTTTGTTGGTTCATCCTTTGAAATCTTTGCTAATACTGGTATAATTGTTTCAAAGATTCTCTCGATTTGCCCGTTTCCTCTTGGAATACCTGTGGTAATAAATGAGTGATCAATATTTTCCGACTTGCAATATTCTTCAAATTCTTGTGACGTGAAAGCTGGCCCTTTATCACTCACAATTCGAAGTGGCGATCCAAAAGTTATTTGCTGAACTTTTAACTTGTCAATGACATCTTTTGCCGACGTTGACTTAACCGGATAAAACCAGGCAAACTTGGTGAAAGCATCTATCACCGCAAATATGTGAACATAATTTTTTGCTGTGGACGGTAGTGGTCCAATGAAATCAATGTGATCTGTACTAAATGGAACGTCTTCCTTCGGGATAGGGTTAAGCAGTCCCTCTGCTTTTCCTTTTTTTCTGTTCATTAAAATGCAATCTACGCAATTTGCGATAACATGCTCAATTTGCTTTCTTAATTTTGGTATGAAAAATTCTTGTTTTACAATTTCTTCGGTTTTAGATACTCCGAAATGTCCCTTTCTGTGTGCTTCTTTGATTACATCAAATTGCATTGATTGTGGAATAACAATTAAATTTCTTCCTTCTACTTGTTTGTATAAAATTCCTTGAATGATTGTATGAGTATCATCTGCTCCTTCTTCAATAAGCTTCTTTATGGTACTTATGTGCTCGTCTGTGTCTTGAGCAGCCTTTAATTTCAATGTCATTTCTGTTTGTGATCTCGTGACTACTAGAGTGGAGTGACGACTCAGCGCGTCAACATGTTTCATCTGTTTTCCTGATCTGTGGACCAACTCGTAGTCAAATTCTTCTAACATAAGTGCCCATCTAGCAATTTTAGGGATTATTTCCTTTTTGCTCATCGTTTTTTGAAAAGCGTCACAGTCGGTTATAATCTTGAATTTCGAACCAAGAAGATATACTCTGAACTTCTTCAAGGCCTCCACAACTGCGAGTATTTCCAATTCGTAAGAACCATATTTCTCTTGTTGAGAATTCGTCTTCTTGCTCGTGTAGTATATTGGGTGCAAAACTCCTTCATGATCCTGTTGCAGTAACACTGCTCCAAAGCCATGAGAACTGGCATCGGTGTGTACTTCCAAAGGAGCACCTTGTCTGAAAATGTGTAGAACTGATTCACTGGTTAGACAGTTCTGTAGGGCATGAAAAGAATTTTCTTGTTCTTCTTTAAATTGAAACTTCGTGTCGTCTCTCAGCAGGTCACTTAATGGTTTGGCGAGTGCTGAGTAACCTGGAATAAATTTTCGAAAATATGACGAAAGTCCTAGAAACCTCTGAACTTGTTTCACTGTTTTGGGTTTCGGGTAGTTTTTTATGGCGGCTGTTTTCTCTGGAGAAGGTTTGATAGTCCCATCTTCAATGACATAACCCAAACACTCAATTTTGCGTTTCAAGAACTGGCACTTCTTGAAGTTTATTTCCAACCCAAATTCAGCAGCTACTTTAAAGACACGTTTCAATTTTTCCAACCCTTCTTTTTCGTTTTGAGAAGGTACAATGATGTCATCTAAATATACCAAAACTGTCTTGTCTCTAATTAATTCTCTAAAAACACTATTTATGTATCTCATAAAAATAGACGGCGAGTTACATATACCAAATGGTACGACCTGAAATTCATATGTATTATGTCTTGTTCTAAAAGCAGTGTACTTGATCGAGTCTGGATGCATTTTTACATGAAAATAACCATTTTTTAAATCTAGACATGAGAAAACCTTTGCTTGACCCAGTTCATCAATTATTTCTTCCATATTTGGCATAGGAAAAACATCGCGAATAATTTTTCTATTTAGTGCTCTGTAATCCAAACAAAGCCGATATGAGCCATCTTTCTTCTTGCACAACACCGTAGGTGCAGAGTAGTCAGAATAACTTTCTCGAATCCAGCCTTTCTCTAACCATTCCCCAACGATGTCGTCAACAATGGCTTGTTCACTGAAGCTTAACCTTCTGTTTTTGATGTTTATTGGAATTTCATCTTTCAAAATCAACTTCATTGTTAAATCTGTCGACTTCGTTTTGGCCGGTTCGTAACTTGACACTAGATTAATTAAATTTTCTTTCTGATTCAAAGTTAACAAATCTCCTTTGTCTAATTCACTTAGATTATCTGATCCAACGTTAAGTGGCATTTCATTAAGTAAAACACTTGTTTCTAGCTCGTGTGTACCAGCGGTAACGCTAGAGGTATCTTCACCCACCCAATTCACGATTTCTTCATTGGTTTGATTTTTATTTGTACCCGACCCCTCAACAACAGCCTCTTTTCTCAACAAGGAACCACTCATTTCACAATTATTCATACCAAAACATTTCAAAGATAAACCATCAAATGTCGATCTTACCTGTTTCAATACATCTAAACCAATTAAACAATTGTAACTAAATTTTTTCAAAACATACATATCAACATTTACAATACAATTGTCAATATTTAGATTTTCATTGAAAAACCCTTCTGGTACAGTGGTTTGTCCTGCTATACCAGTTAAAATTGTATCATTTTGGGATAATTTTGGAGATCCCAATTTTCTATACATATCAAAACTAAGAATTGTTACATCTGATCCAGTTTCAACACAAGCATTTATATTCTTATTCAAAATTTCAACATTTTTCATTATTTTTGGTTTGTTCACGGAATTAATTTGTACGGTACTAGTATTTTTCTTTTCGTTTTTTGCACATTCATAAGATTTATGACCAAAATATTTACAAATTTTACATTTCGGGTCTTTATGCGGACATTCTGAAGTACGGTGATTTTCAAAACAATTACCACAATACATCCTGTTTTTCGGTTCTTCCGAGCTATTATTTTTCTTAGAATCGGAAAATCTACCATTACTCATGTAATTCTGTTTGATATTTTCATGTGTTTTTGGTTTCGATTCGGCTGTGGGGCGTTTGTGAAATGAACGGACAGCCTCGTACTCATCCAAATGAGAAATTAATTCCTCGATATTCTTAATTTTGTGTAGTTTATCAATTAAGTGCTCACGAACATCTGGGGGGACTTTCCTTTTAATCTGTTCGCACACGATTAAATTTTTTAATTCCTCCATGCTTTCTATATTAAGACTGTCAATCCACTTTTCGAAATTATGATTGGTTTCAAAAGCAAAATCTCGCCATGAGACCGAAATTTCCTTTCTATTAGTGAAAAATTTATGGCGAAATTGTTCACTAGTAAGTTTGAATCTTTGCAATAAAATTTTCTTAACATGATCAAAATCATTGGCAAGCTCATCAGGGCTGCGTTCAGAGTATTCGCCCGGGCCGCCGGGGCGTTTAAGCCGTGACGTCATAAATAGCTTCCCGGGCCGAGCCCGGACAGTTGTGGTCTGGACAGCACTTGTGCTATTCGGGAAGAAACAACATGGCGGACACAACAGCAGACAGTAATACGGCGGTCAATGCAGGAACAATCCTGCATTTGCTCCTATATTTTGGCCCAAAATGATACCATTCTTAACTTGGTGACAATTATTGTTCATCTACCGCCATGGTTGAGCGTGGGATCGAAATGACTTATCGAATTTAATCAGAAATATGTTATTTTAAGTAAAGGAATTTACGATGAAATAGGCCTAGCAGTAAGTAAAGAATTTCATCGATCTCGCTTATCTGACAGGACTGTTCTTGCAATGACCGATTCTCAAGGAAATATATCATTTCAGATTCATCACAGCAAATAGCGTGCGTATTTTTGACCATTGTGTGTGTATTTTCAAGATTTTGTTTTAGTCACTCTTCGTAAATCCTAGCAGACGAAAGAGCTATAAATTTCAGCCAATGAGCATCATCCTTTGCTAAACGCCCAAACACGTGACCTATCTGCCCAGCTAAATTTCCTAACTGTTTGTGCTTGAGCCCGGGCGTCTACTGTGGACAGCATTTGGGAAGTTCGGGCGTTCCAAATGGCAGCTCTGAACGCTTTGGGAAGAACCCGGGCTTTCCGGGAAGCTCGGGCGCGTACTCTGAACGCGCCCCAGGTTCACGGGCAATGCTCCAGCAATTTCCCACGGAATGAGTCCTAACAATTCCGAAACAAAACAATCTTTCGGAATTTTCAACCTAGTCAGTTGTCTTTCAAAAAGGGTCAAATAAGTGCCAATGTCACCAGACATATCAAAATTAGGCATTATTTTTCTAACATCGAAGCTTCTAATTTGCGTTTCACTTTGTTGAGCAATTCCGCTTTTTGCATTCTTAGCTTGTAAAAGCTGAAGTTATTTTTCTTCTTTTCTTTCGGAAATAATTTCCGTTAAGATATTTTGAGTGACTTCCTCATTGAAATTTTCGGATTCTATGATTAATTTAATTAGATTCGAGACTGTAGGATCTCTCGGAAGTTGCAAATTTAACTCCTCTGACAGTCTTATTAAATCATTTTTTCTAGCCTTCGAAATAAATTTTTATTTAGCCATTTTTATGTTATCTTTATCAGAATAATAAATTTCCGATTTTTTCTGTTTTATTTTGGTTTCGCTAACTTTTTTCTTTTTCTTTTCCTTACCAGGCATTTGTAAAAGAAAATGTGTAGAAAAAAAATTTCACTCACCCATTCGATTTATTCCACGGTATCCAATTTTTTGCTTCTTTTTTTTTTCTTTTAACAACACTGATAAGTCTTTTTCACTGAAAATTGTTCGTTTATCCTCGACGAAACTTCGTTCTTCAAAATAAAAAGTTCTTGTTCAAAAAGTCACTGTTCTGGCGATTTGCTGTGTAAGCACAATTTTTATTCGACACCGTCCAAAATCGAAACAGGTTTGCAGACAGTCCACGTCTAAACGCTATTAATCACGATAGTAATTTTCAAAGCTTCTCACTTTTGGAACTCTTGAAAATCGCAATTTTCTTTTGAATAAAGTTCTATTTTTTCTTCATTCTTGCTCAGTTTCTAGGGGCAAATACTTTCAATCCAATCCCGGTCGATCCCCCAAGTTGTGGGGAATGCAATCACTTGAACATTAAGATGAATTATATTTATTACTTTTGATGACTATGTACAAATATTTACATGCGGACTTCTCGTCCTGAGGATAGGTAGTTGTTCCAGTTCATGGTACCGCGGTACCTGCATTAACAGTACGCTCCTGACCGCAGCCAAGCAGCATCAACAGTTCATTTCATGTCTTAACCGCAGTCTCGACACTCTCCCCCTGTTCATTTGTCTTCTGTTCCTTTTTCGCATGGTGCCCTGCGCAGTTACAATTGCAGTTACGCAGCGTCGTAGCACGCTTGATACAGTTGGTGGCTTAGTTACTGTGGGGCTTAGCAGCTAGCTCCCACATTATATAGAATTTTGCAAATTTATACCAAAATTTTATTTGTCAAAATATATTTGTTA
The DNA here is from genome assembly GCA_038373865.1 of Uloborus plumipes. Classification (NCBI taxonomy): domain Eukaryota; kingdom Metazoa; phylum Arthropoda; class Arachnida; order Araneae; family Uloboridae; genus Uloborus; species Uloborus plumipes. Next base: position 13,639 of record JAXGGA010009214.1, on the reverse strand, counting down.
ACCAAACGAGTCATGTATAAAACATGTATAAAAATTAAAATATCGTTGACTATTAGCTAAAAGCACTTAAAATACTTATATTTGTTAGCATTTTTAAGAGCTAATCTTAAAACTAAGAACTTAAGGGTAAAAATGCTATACACTCATAAACCACATTAAATTTCTGACTGTTTAATTTTTAAAACAAAATGTTTTTTGTTATGTTTATATTTTAAGTTCAACCTAACTGACTGAACCTATAAAAGTGTTTATTAACGATAACTCATTTTAATTTTAATCACTCAGATTTAAATGAAAATATGTTCTATTTAAGTACAAATTAAATAGTCAGCCAACAAATCTATTTCTAACTTTTTAAATTTTTTCAGTTTGTTAGAAAAATTCAATGTGGCACGCTGATTTTTTTTGTCCTGATAGTGGCACTCTGCCTAAAAAGGTTGGCCACCTCTGGCCTAGATAGTAAAATGATATATTCTATGGGCTCTTTAAAGCAATAATATACTAAGAGATTTTTATATTTTGACGAGCACAACCGACCACACACACTTCTGCTTAAAACATGGATTTGAAACCAATTTAAAAGGTAAACTGGAGTTTCCTACGCAACTGCGAATAACCTTATTTAAGTATTAGAAAAGCTTCACGTTAAGAAGTTTGAGCCAATTATTAATTTACTATTAAGCCAGAAACAAAAGCAAATGTCCCACTAGTATTTCGCAGATTGTAAAAGATAAAAATCTAGACAAATGCCAATGATGTTCGTTTTTTTTACAACTAAGGTTTTAAAAAATCGTCGGAAAATATACATTACCCCCCCCCCCACCACTTTTTTTACCTCCTTTTACGTAGTAAAGGAAGTATTGTGATCGCGAAAAAAAAATCACTCAAACTTGAGTCTAAATTTTGATTTTGCACACCCCCGAATGAATGTTCAGTAGTTTTTTCGACCTGTCAGCACGTGCATATGTACCTACCAACATATAAGCAGCCGAAAAATCCTTTTCAACCACCCCCGAGTTAATTACGACGAGTTTTCTCGTGACGTCTGTATGTACGTATGTGTGGATGTATGTGCGTATATATGTGCGTATGTATGTGCGTATGTGTGTCGCATAACTCAAAAACTATATGCCGTAGAAGCTTCTAGCTCGGTATGTAGGCTCTGAGGATGGTCTAGTTGTGCACCTCCCTTGTGGTTGCATTCGAATGTTCCCAAGGGGGTTTTTTACCCCTTTTTTGGGGTAAATCAGTGTTAATTTCAATGCAGACTCAAGTTATATGAATTGGCGCGACCACTTGGCGATATGCGCCAAGCTTTTGATCGCCAAGTGTTTAACGCCAACTTGGCGACATATCGCCAAGTTGGCGACAAATTTGGTGAAAAAATTATTTTTTGAATTTGGGTTCAACTTGGCGCTATTGGCGATATTTTGCGAAAAATTCACTGAATGATATTAAAATCAGCAATATTTAGAAAATTAACCATTGTAAAATATTTTTTGCATTGTTTCATGGCAGATTAGGGGAGTAAATATTTGAATTGTTACCTTACTCACTCCAAGCACTTTTTTTAACACTTAAGGCAACTACTAAGAAATTTACACGTAAAAGGAAGTAGTGTGGGGTCCATACCAGATTTTTTTAATGCTTAAAATGTAAATAAAAATATGTTTACCTTCGTAATTTATTTGAAGTGGTATTTAAACATGTAGTTGTTGAAAAAATATCATAATTAATCTTGTTACAAATTATTATCCCCACTCTAAAAGTATAAGTGCGAGAACCCTGTAAGATATAAGACCATTTTGTATGTAAGGTATATGACCATTTATAGCCATAAATGTATGATGCGTCAAAGCTATTCATTAAAGTAAAATAATTTATATTTGTAAAAATGGTAACATTTTTGAAACTATGCATTATTCTACAAAGTTAGTTTGTGTTTCTCTTTTTCTCTTCAAGTGTATTGGTTTGTATCAAAACTCAGTTCTGTAAAGTTCCTTTAGCTCTTCCATTATAACTAATTGTACGTACAGGAAAATTAGTTTTATGGAAATATTTTTATATACTATCTATTACTGGTACAAATTATGAACACATTTTTCTTTATAAATACACCTTGTTCAAAAAGTTCTGTACATTTTCATACTTTTTTTTTCTTTTCTTCTGAAAATGATTAAATATAACTTTTATTTAACGGTCTTTAAAAAAATATGAAAATAAAGTTTTAAAACATTTGTTTTAGGATATTTTGTACTTTGGTACTTTCGTCTAATATTTTAAAAACTCAAAGATCCATTGGAAAACAGAAAAAAAAAGTGTTTTTTTATTTCTTTTTATTCTCTCAATAGGTTAAAAGCTGACCTTCTTCGATTCTCTAAATGAAAATTGGATGGGGGGTAGCAGGAGGATACGAAAGAAAAATTTTACTACGTGCTGTTTCTTATCGAAATATTTTACATTTAAAAATGCAAAAATGTTTGGGATGCACAGTTTCTCTCAGATAATTTGAGTGAACTTTAAAATTCTACGTACTTAAGCAGTCATATTTAGGATTAAATTACTTTTATTTATGGTTTTTTTTTTGTGAAAATATTTTACGAATAGTTTTTAACTACTTTTTTGGAGGGATGTTTTTTAAGAAGTAATTACGGGAGGGAATGTTTCTTTTTTTTATTTTTCCATATTATTGGCATTTTTAACCTTTCGTTGTTATTTTATAACTAATACCATTGATTTATATTTAAATCATGTAAAACGTATATCAAGTCTAAAGAAAAGAAATAAATATCTGAAATGCGTCTTGGTAAGAAAAGAAAAAATAAATAAAGGAGAAAAAAAGGAAACTAACATCTCTAAAGACAAGTTCCAAAAGTGGAATTGGATCTTAGTATTAGAAATACTCCTCAGATGGCGCCACATCTCAAACAGTTTTAAAGATGTAGGAATTTTGTTATCTACTAAAATGCAAAGGAAGGAGGGGGTAATTTCTTCCAAGAAATAAAAAACGTTGATGGAATATTCTAAGCTTTCAGAACTTCTTTTAAAGGATATTGCATCCATGAATTCAACTTGGAAAAATTCAGGCAGCCCTTTGCCGAAGATCTGCTGTGCGACGACTCGTATGGAAAATGCGGCGTTTTCAAGATTTTTTTGAACATGAGGCTCATAGTCAGGGCCGAGGACCATCCCCCCTTCGAGACTCGTGTAATGTTTTGTTTCGAAAAACAAAAACAAAAAAAAAGGTTTTTTTTTTTTTTTTACTGCAGAAAAGAAAAATAATAAATTAAAGATTTTATCTTCAATTTTAGAACTTTTACATGAGTGAAAATTTGAGGAAAAACAGAAAAATTTAGCAATTTAAACTCTCTTTAACTGAAAAACATGCTTGAAAACAAGGCAACAATCAGCACTTCATGCTTTCTTTCCCAATTCAATTCAGGGCAAAAGCAAACTCCTTGTCAGTTTGATCAACGGGCCCCCCTTCTCCATAATACTTACACTACTCCGATTTTTCCGAGATTCAGGAGCGTGCTTAGAGTTTTAGCGGCCCTGTGCGAAATTTGTTTTAATAATCGAGAAATAAACATTTTTTTATTCATTTATTTCCCCTCTCTCATAAACATAATACATTTAAATTATTACACACCGCAACATGCACCAATCCCAACACATAAAAACCGGAAATTATTTTGACATTTTACTATAAAATTGCTATATTATGTGAATTAAAAATAAAAAGAAAGAAAGAAAAGACACAGACACAACCAAAATTTACCAAAAACAAACATTTATTTAGAAAAAAGAAAAATCTAGAGATTAATAAATAAATAAAATAAAATAAAATAAGCGATTTAATGACGAATAATTTTTCTAGCTTTTTGAGCAGCTAATTCATCAATTAAGTCTGAAAAATCTAAAGAAATACAAAAATCATTTTCAATCGATATTAGTACTAGAGCATTAGTTATAATTGGTCTTAAATACGTTTTTTAATTTATTTTAGCTTTGAGAATGAAGGTTCTGCCGAGACAACTGTAGCTGAAATAGTTAGAAAATTCGTAAATCAATAACAAAATTTAGTAAAACATTTTGGAAACTGTTTTCAAACAAATATTTAATTGGTTTAAATTAAAGTTTCTCTGGAATGAAATTTATAAAAACTTTTAACTCTGTGCATAAATCGGTTCCATTCACATCGTCTAATTCTAACGCCAAGTTATTGCAATTAGTTATTAAATCATGCTCTTCCAAAGTTTTTAATGCTGGAGTATTGCAAAGAAATCCAACTTTCTTGTTGAAGTCTTTTTTTTTTTTTTTGAAAACACTCGGTGTACACTGTACATAAGAAATTTCATTGGTATTCATTTCCAATGAGAGAGAGCTAAATCTTTCGCTGCAATTTCAGAATTTTAAGACGGATACGAAGGAATGACGATCTCTTCCTTGAGGGGCCCTATACGTCGGCACTTTTACGATATTTAATCTTAAAATATAGAATTTTAAGCAATCTTCGACTATGTTTTCGTTGGGGGTGAGGAAATGTTTCTATCCGGAAGGAAATGTCTCTATCCGGAAATGTTTCGAAATTAAATACAAAAAAGGGGGGGGGGGCAATTGCAGTTCGTCTTTGATGACATTTGGGACAGAAATGTTGTTCTGGACTCTTCCGTCTTCCCCGAAACATTTTTTAAATTGAAATTTAAAAAAAAAAACGCAATTTTTATACGATCTCTGATGATGCTAGGAGGGAAGAAGATGACTTCGATGATATTAGGGGAAGAGAGGATTCAAGTCAGGGAGGACAGAAGTTAGGGGACACAACCCGGAGAATTCTCTCTCCACAATTTTTCAGTATTGAAGTTTAGAAGCGAAATACAAAAACCGTCATTTTTGATGACTTCGATGATATTAAGAGAGGCTATGATTCAGGGGTTTAACTCCGGAAATGTTTCGGAATTAAAAGACTGAAATTTTGTAATCAAGAGATCTTGTATCAAGAGAGAGAGTATGTAAGTAAAGGGAAAGTAATATTTAAAAAAATCTCCCCTCCCTTGAGAAATTTTTTGATCCACTCTTGAGAATTTCAAAGCCAGTGTTTTTCAACTTTTCTAAAAAAAATAAGCGTTTTCTCTATTAACTGAACAGCAGTATTTAAGTTTATAGTAGACTTTTGCTTTGCTTTCCTAACGAAATTAATTTGAACAAGCAATTCGTACCATATGCGTAAAGAAGTGAGAAATTTGAAACTCAGTTTTGCATTTTGACCTCGTTGCAATTTCCGATATCTCAACTAATTTGTCATAAATATCCGCCACTATGAAATCTAATATCTTTGATACTTTCTATTCGGCATTCTCATCTTGTGTTAGATAAAGCCTCAATAGTAACATTTTTAACATACCGCTCTAGAATGTCTCATCGCTGAGTAGAAGTAGAAAATAAGATTTATATTGCGGAATTATTCCAAAAGACAAGTTTTCCTCTGGCAGATAAACTAATTGAAGAATTGGCCACACTGCCAAAAGCGGTTTGTATTTTAGATATTTTGAAAGTTTAAAAAAATAGTTTGAAGGAAAAAGATTTTTTTTTTTCAAGGTTTTTTTCTCCACTTGCACACAAAAATATTTTTTCTTTTGCAACATTTTAGCGGCCCCAAAAGTTCAAAATATTTTAGCGGCCCTGTGCGGTTGCACAGTTTGCCACCCCCTAAGCACGGCCCTGTAAAAAGAAAAAAAGTCGAAAAATTTATAAAACAAAAAAAATAGAAAAAAAAAATTTAAAAGAAAAATTTTTTAATAAAAATTGAAAAAAACTCATCCTTAAACATAATCTCATTATGATTTCTAATAAGAGAGGAATCTGAAAAAAAAATGCTCTGAAATAAGTGTAACGGGACAAGAAAGGGTTTTCAACTTTCTTGGGAAATAGCACAAGACACTGAAAATCGATGGAAAGAAACTTTTCTTCTTGACTCCAAACATTGCAGATTAAAATTTGACTAAAAGCTAAAAACTAATTTTTAATCAAGACATTTTATGTGATAACTAATTACAAAATAATTTTAAAGTTTGGTCATAAGAATTTAAATGGTTTTAATGTCTCCAATTTTTCTTAATATTTAATCCAGTTTCAGATATTTTTCTTTTAACCAATGTGTTTTTTTTTTCTATACTGAGGTACTTCATATTTAACAAACTCGCCCCCTCAAACGAAATGTTGAAATGCCGCCCCTGCCTCCCCCCCCCCCTAGATTTTTCGTTAGAGAAATATTCGCTCTTACTATTACTATTCCAATAAATTGCACGTACAATTTCTTCTTTTTTTTTTTTCAATTAACTTATCACGAGGGTCGGATTTAGATTTAGCCAGGCCCGTCATTTAGGGAATCAGGGGGGGGGTGAGAAATTAATGTATTTACATACAATTAGGCGTGGTTTTTGCTGTTTTCCGATGCAGTTAATTGTTTTTCCACCCTTTGCCCCCCCCCCCCCTGTAAAAACTTAAAATGTTGGGCCTGGACTAAATGGAGCACTGAACTATTAAATTTTCAGCATCAGAACAGGACTCATTTCATTTCGTGTGTCTTTTTCCCTGATTAAGTCCCCAGTGTTTTTTCTCGTTCTTTAAATGCTCTGGCTGTATTTTCTTGTTCTTCTATGGATTGACTTTGTAGTGGCATGGATATTAGAAGAGCGATGCAATGACCTCTTTTAAGTAGGGTGTAGACTCTTGATTATCCCTAATTTCGGTGAATCCGGGGGTTTTCCCTCCGGGAATTTTTTTAAACAATAGGCGTAAAATTCTACATTTTGAAGCCTTATATGAAGTAGTTGAGATTAAAAATACGTGACAAAAAATGAGGCAAACAAAAACTTAAAAATTTTACAATCGATCAAAATAAAAATGACGCGTGCTTCCACAAATCGCTGGCATTAACATTAATCAACAAGGAATAAGAGCGAGAGAGAAGTAGTCCGGAATCTGACATCACTTCTGTAGGAATGTTTGAGAAAAGGGAATTTTTTTTTAAAAATGTTTAGCAGGTGCCCTAGGAAGTATTTTGGACTCGGGTGGACATCCGCCACCTGGTGCATTTTTTTGCTATGACGTCGTCAAAGATGGCGGCCATTTTGGCTCACATAAATGCTAAAAAATGCCCAGCACTTCTGCAGGAAATTTAAAAATTGAGAATTTCTTTTCAAAAATGTTTAGTAGGTGTCCTAGAAAGAATTTTAGACTCGGGTGGACACCCGCCTCCTTTTAATTTTTCCGGTTATGACGTCATCAAAGATGGCCGCCGCTCGATTCTATAAATGCTCATATCTCTGCTGATACTTGACCGATTTGCATGAAAATTGCAATTTTTTTACTAATTTGTCTGAGGCTTATTTGTCTTTAAGCTGCACTGTTAGAAATTTACTCGAAAAATAAAATTGAAAATCAATTTATTTATTTATTTTTATTTTCAACTACCATGACTTAACCATAAAAATGGTATTAACCCTTTTATTTGTGCGAGAAACTGCTAATTTTCCTCTGCTTGCATGCCAAACGGTATAACTGTATTACAAATCAGTAAAACGTCCTACGGTCCAAGCGACAGCAACGAAAATTTAAATTTATTTAAGATATATATGAATGAGAAAAAATACGAAAATTCCGACATGTTGTAGCAGGTAAGGAGAATTACTTGATCTCTTTTTCACAGTTCCGATTTTATTGTTGATGATGATTTTTCTACTCTAAAAACACATTCGAAGAACCGTCTTTACTATCCTGTAGTGCTAACAGTGGCGGATCCACGGGGGGGGGGGGGCGATTGGGGCGATCGTTCCCCCCCCCCCCCCAGAGACTTTTTTTTTTAAGGGATGCATATTTAAATATTTTTCGTTCAAACACTTCCTGAGAAATTAGAAATTATAATATTTCTTCATATTCAAAATTTGTATGATCTCTTTCTATGAACACATTCAAATTTATGTATTAATGCTCGAAATTTAAATGAAAAATGCTAGAAATTGGAAGCTTATTCCCTTCTCCAAAGCTTGCTTTATAATGTTCAGAGGTGTTTTCATTCTTGTATGCTTGTAACAGCGGCCGTACTTTAATATGTTTTTCTTCTTTTCTTAATACTCAAATCTTCCAATAATCAAACTCCTCTACCAACTGTTGTTGACACTACCCATTAGTGTCGCAAGTGCTGAAAGCAGTTTTTCTGCTCTGAAGCGCCTCAAGACATGGTTACGAAACTCTATGTCTCAGGAGAGATTAGTGGGATTGGCACTTCTCCATGTTCATCAGGACATTGAGCTAAACTCTATAGCTGTAGTGGAAAGGTTCATGAAGTTAAAGAATCGGAGACTGCAGTTTGGAGAATAGAGCCACTGTTTATTTTCTCAATTCAAGAGCAGACCCCCATCTCCGCACGACACAGTTTTCATCTACTCCAGAATTTTTGCAATTATGTCTTTAGAGCTATTTCTGGTATTTATCATGTAACCCAGTTTTAAAATGCAATTCTAATATTTTATTTAAAATTTCTTTTATTTGCAGTTTTTAAAGTTTTGACTGTTTACTAGGCCTAATTCTGGAGAAAAAAACAACAACAATTTCTCTGCATCCGATATGGGAGTCTTTTTTTTTTTTTTTTTGATAATTGCTACTCTTTATGAAGAGACATATGTAACATTTCTTTATTTTTATTAAAACCGTAAATTAAAATTTTCTAACGAAACTCCGTGACTTTAAAAAGTTCCAATGAGAAAAATGTAAATGCTGAAGTGCTAAATTAATTTTATTTTACTATCACTTATTGTAGTTATAGTATACATAAAATCTTTAGTTATTATTTCGCTTCTGCATTTGTAACTAAATGAAATGTTTTACGAAGGGAAAACTGAAAATCTGTTGTGATTGTTTTGATTTTACCTCAAAATAATAATAATGAAAAAAACATTGATGATTCAAGAAAAAAGTTATTATTATTACTTATTTATTTGCTTTTTTTATATTTAAGATGTTATCATTTTGAAAACTGCAATATTTTTGCATCAGTATGAGAATAGGAATTTTTGATGAAGCAAAAACCCCTTTGATTTTCGTAAAAATCATAAATAAAATGTTTTGAACGAAATTCTAGGCTCAAAAAGAGCTTTAAATGTATAAACGTTTAATGCTGTATTACTGTTTAAATTTTATTTTTGTTTCAGTTATTTTAGTTTTGGAAATATGTACATAATATTTTGACTTATTCATGTCTGTATTTGTAAGCATGCGAAATCTTAAAATCAGTTCATATTGTATATTTTAAAAGATTTGCATTTTATGATAGTTAAATTCTTTTCCACATTCAGTCTTAAGTTCAATTTTCATTATTTCAAAATTTTTCATATTTGAGAGCAAAATTTTTTCTTAAAATTTGGTACTTACAATTAAAGTTATTTTTCCGAGTTTAAAAACATGCATAATTTCTGAATATATGTGCTTAATTAAATGCTTCAGAAATGGGTTTTTATTCTTTCTGCAAGCCTCGACATTATTCTTACCTAAAAATATAAGTAACAAGAAGATTCAGAGAAATGCACCATAAAACCACATCATATTAGGTTCTGATAATATTCCACATTGCAACGAAATAATATTTGTTTTTAATTCCATGATAGAAACGGGAAAAAAGTTTTAAAAAAAAAAAGGATGGTGAAATCTTCTCATCGAAACAGCTTCCATGCGTCCGGCACGTTTGAGCGTCTGAGAGAAAGGATACAGCCATACACGGCTCGTATATGTGGGGGAGGGGGGGAAGGCAAGACAGGCGACTTCTCACTCCTTTTCAAGAGGAAAGGGGAATTGGACTTTTCTAAATTTTCAAAATTGTCGATCGAATCAAAAATGCTGGTACTGATCGATTCATGCGTTCAAAGAAAGAATCGACTTAAAAAAGCGTGCTTAATTTATTAATTTTTTCATGTTATCTCCCCCGCCCCCCCCCCCCCCCGTGCGTTTTCTGACCTCCCACTTTTTATTGCACCAATCGCCCACGGATAAAATCCCCCTCCCCCAAATCGAGCCTCTGGATCCACCACTGAGTGCTAAAGGTACAATGTGCAAAAATATTATCTCAATCAAAGGTGCGTGGCACTCGTTGCACTAGAAGGTGGCAAATTCTTAAAGTCAATATTCTTCACATGAGTATACAGCTATAATTCTTAGTTCATCTAAAAATCAAAAAGTTTAGACCCCATCTTTAGAAGAAGATTTTTCGACATTTTTTCCAATTTTCTTTCCCAGAATAAGTAATTACGCACAAATAGTCAAATGAAAATAAAAAATTAAAAGTGAAATTCGTAGAACCAGGATAAATGACCGTTATAATTAGATGGCCGTTCCACGGAAAACTGGCTTTTTATGTTTTTCGCCCAACAGGCAACAGCTTTATTTCATTTTACAACATATTAATTGAAAAAGGCAATGAACAAAAATTTTGTTAAGGAAATTAATTGTATGAGACGTTTTGCACGAAAGAAATATTTTTTTTCGTGCAGATATTTTACATTATAAAACGTACTTTCTGTTGCATTTAAGTAAAAGTTTGCGTTATGAAAGATGATGTAATGAACACTGCCATAAAATATACGTCAATGTTAAACACTTTTTTTTCAATGCATAGAATTTCCAACAGTAGCAATCTTTAGAAAGCATTGAAACTAGATAGCAATCTTTTTTAGTAGCGTTTCATATTTTCTTTTGAAGATTCTCTCTCAACACCGGAGGGTGCTTTGTAATATCTACTTCAAGTCAAAGTAAAATGTGACACAAATTTCAGAATGAGTTCTTGCGCTTTTCATTTGCTACAAAACGTACCGGATTTTTTTATGGCTTTCGGACATTTTTATATTTTTATACTAATTTCTGTTTAAAGTTTTTACGCAAAACGCACGTCGGTAGCTGAGCTGCAATCATCACGAAAATATACGCGCGTTATTGAAGGAAGGCTATTTAACTGAAGGCAAAAGGTGTTGAAGACTATCTCTTGACGCCAATTGGAAAATGACAGAAAAGAAAAAAAAATAAAACAGTGCATCCAATACTGATCTCTCATTACTTTCGACCACCCGCAAGCTTACGATTTTACAAGATCTCCACGTAAGATAACGCAAGTTGCGGTACCCTACGCCACCCTACGGCTCATCCCCTTAAGTTCGGAATACCCTGTGATGTGAGAACCGAATAAAATGCAGCAATATCTATTATCTAACGTACAATCTTTCCCACGACTATTTACAATACTCCTTCCAGAATCGTAACAATTTTGTCAACCATCAACCTTTCAACCTCAATCACTCATCAGAAGAAAGACGTTTTATGACTTTTGCCTCATCGGGTGCGGAGAAACGATGTGTGAGAGATAAAGTGATGTATGTCATTTCTCAAACTCTTCCCCAACAAAGCAATCCGGTCATTAAGAATTGCTCTCACGCTCTTAAATATTTTTATTCGTTAACGTTGTATTTGTATAAGATTAAAGAACGAATATCTTAATATAAGTCAGAGCCCAAATGCTGTTTGAAATTACAGGACTCGGGATGAGCTCAAATCATCTCTAGCAGGCGCACATTAAAACTTATGCTGAAAATTGAAGTGTTTTTTGCAATGTATGCTAATTTAAAACATACTGAATATGTATGTTTATTCCCGTAATTATCTTTCCTTTAAAAGAACTAAAGATGGGGCCACACCAAGAAAAATTCCTCCCCCTTAGAAAGTCGGGCCCCAGACTGATTCCTGAGGCTCTGTCTTTCTAAGGGGCCTCAATTTTTTTAAAGGCATAGCAGATCATAAAAGCTATGGGAACAGCACGTATATATTTTAAAGAAAAATAATTTAAAAGAATAACAATTTATTAATTGGAAAAAAAATGTCCTTAAACGAGAATTTTTATTGATATTTGCAGCTGTAGGGGCCCCATGACCATAGAAGGGCCGAAGGGGATTCAAAAATGCACATGATAAATGATTTGCATCAGGCATTCCGACATAGATTGAAAAGCTCATCGTTCTTTTGATAAAGTTACCTTCAGCAATCCCTAGTGAAATAATTTTGCTAAATTCCTCGTAAAATTTAATGTAAAAAACTTTTTGGTTTTCACTTATGTTACATTGAGCCGATGTAGTCTAAAAACTGCCTTGGGCAGGTAAAGGGCAGGTAATCTGCAAATTTTTCGATTTTCATGTTTTTACATTTGTACTTTAGCTTGTTGTACTTTAGCTTTATCGTGCAAGCTTGTTAATTCCGTTTCCGTTTTAAAAAAGGCGCGAAAAAAGCGTCAAATTCTAACATTTCCCTTCTGTTAGTATGGAATTTAAAGAATATTTCTTCTACTATCTCAAAACCTCATTTTAGCAGATACTGCCGTTTACATGACCAAAAGGCAGTGTAATTGTGTGTATTTACTGTTCAGTTTTTATTCTTATTTTTTAATTTATATCTCGTGCTAGTGCGCCGCTTAATCACCTCGTAAAACGATCTTATTCACCCATCTGAAATGTCATGACTAATGAATAAACTCCATATAATGTACTAATTTAATTTGAAATCTCAGTGTAAAAGTAATTTTTCTCAGTTTATTAAAGTTCAAAAAAATAAATTTAAATAAACTAAAAATTTTGGATCAAGAAGGATCAAGTATCTATCCTAATCGTTTTAAAATGATTTTCGTGAAATTGCTTGAGATGAGTTTTTTAATTTCCTGACAGTTGTTCCTCTTGCTTTTGTAGGTTAAAGATGATTTACAAAACGTCTACAAATGCAGTGTGAAAGTATTACACGACAAAGATAACGTTCTGAAAGGACTTCTGTTTCAAGACCAAGATATGAAGCGTATGTACAGGCACTACCCAGAGATATTATTTTTTGATGGGACTTACAAACTGTTAAAAATTAATCTCACATGTTACGTGTTTCTTGTGGAAGATGGAAATGGTTCGTATTTTTTTAAAAATTAGTATTAATTATCTGTTTCTTATGCTTTATGTGCATTATAATTCTATTTATTTTACGTTTTATCATTTTTTAAAAGATTCATTAAAAATGGTTAGGTTATTACGTGTAGTTCAAAGATTACTATCCTTTGAAGTGACTTCGTCAGGAAGTTTTGATTGGAAAAACTTTTGAACAATACGTTCGCATGAGCTCTTTTTCAATTAATACTATTAACTCACAACCTCTACCTTTATTTATCTTGTTCAAATCTTGCAACTCAATTTTCACTCACTTACTGTGATCGGATTCCTTTCGGGTTTGAAATGCGACCTCAGATCCGATGATATTCTATAATCAAAATAATTTAAAAAACTATTCGTGTTTTCATTTAACTAATTTCATGCTAAAATGCATGGAACCTTAAATTGGAAATTCATTGTTTATCACGGTCATTGTAATCAATGCTTTTATCTACGCGATCATTTCACGACGCGAATCCAAAATGTTTCGCAAAATAAAACATTTTCAAAACAAATTGCTTGTCAAACGTTACCAAGACGATCAACATTTCAAAGTGCAACTTAATATAGAGCACATGTACTATTTTTCTACGTTAATGTAAGTAAGAATTGAATTAAAAAAATAATATATTACTTTT
>JAXGGA010009213.1:32500-52517 GCA_038373865.1 Uloborus plumipes | reverse complement strand
GGGGGCTTATACCAGTAAAGTAACATTTGATGAAGCAGTTTTTAGCGTTTTTCAAAACTAAATGACACAAAAGGAGTTGAAGTTTTCTGGGTATCAAATAACGATATAAAGAGTCAAGAAACAACTGAACTTTTTGTGCTTAAGTTTATACTCGTGTTTAATTAGCAAAATATATTTACGCTCTTGTTCGCATGAAACATTTATTCTGCGACAGGTAAATTAAAGTGAACTCTCACTTATACGCCGCCTCATTTATGCGCCTTTTTCACTTATACGACGATTTTGAATGGTCCCAGCACATTCCATAGCAAAATAATGATAGCATCGTTCGTTTATGGGTCGCTCTAAAGATAAATATTTCACTTATGCGCCGAATTTTCCCTAAAATGTATGAAAATTTATTTATTTTCTTTAAAAAATAAGCATTTTTCTTTACTTTCCTCTTTAATCTTTCGCCTTTATTACTCACGGAAGGCATTTTTTCCGCATGAACTAGAGTTCGGAGAGGGACAATTAGCTATTATGGATCGTTTTAAAGGGATCAGTTTGTAATTAGGTATGCTACAACTTTTGTTTTCTCTTTACGTTACAGTAATTGCCAAACTGTAGTAATATGTCCCTTTTCTATAGAAACATTCTTATTCACTCTCTCATTAGAACCTATGTTGAGTTTTAGTCCTTTAAATAGGCTTGTTCACTTATGCGTCTCTCTCACTTATGCGCCTTTTTCTGTTGGTCCCTAGGGCAGGCGCATAAGTGAGAGTTCACTAGCATTTATTTTATACAATTTCAAAACGTAAAGAATGATTTTCAAATAGTTTAACCGGACCATATGTGTTCTTCTCCTTACGCAGATATGATTTATAAGCAGTAAGTGAGGTAGCATCTCGATATTACTATTGTGTGATCATGTGTTGGACTCAATATCAAGGACATCAGGTTACGTGCTTTTCAATGACCATGACCATCCTTAAGTTCGCCTTATCCAGAGATCTGTCCGGTGGGAGGAGTCCGTTAAGTATGCTCACAACGTTGTGACATTTTTATCAGTTAAGTTACACCGTTAGGTTAAACATGTTTTTTTTTTCAGTGATAAGAGTACGATGGTTATCTGTGCCATACATTTTATTAAAAAAAAATTGAAAAAAACCTTTTTTTTTTTTCAAATAAATAAGTGGTCCTCCACGAATTTCCGCACCTGTAAATATTTTAATTGAAATGGTCCTTTCTGGGAGAAATTCGTGTTAGGTTTGTGCTGAGAGTAATAATAAGGGGCACCATTTTTAAGTTTTTCACGTTTAATTACCCATGAAAAGCTAGAAATGACGCACTCGACACTGGCGAGAGCATGTATATTGCATATTTTGGAGCAACCTTTTATACAGCACTTTGACTTTGCTTTCCTGCGAGCTCTTTTCTGCAGATGTTCACCGGAATTTTAGGATATATCTTAGACTGATCATGACGTTTAAACAACCTATTACAAAACTAATATCCCGTTCGATTTTTTGTTGAAATTGTCTTAAATTTCTTCTAAGTATTCGTATTATAGCTGCAAAATCAATGAAAATAGGTATCTAGTGTATGCAACTGCAACATGCTATCTTGTGGAATATTTTTAGCAAGCAAAAAATCAATTTAGTAACTCTAATACTACGCGTTTTATTCTTTTAATTACGTTTCTCAGTTTTAAAAAATCTTGACTACTACACATTACTGAAAAAAATCGTTCTTGGTTGGCTATTTTGGATGCAAGTAGGGAGAATAATCTAGAACTCATGTTTAGAAAATTTGGTGTATGAATCACGTTACTTCCTTATTTTATTAATAAAGCAGAAAAACGTACTTGCACTTATGCACGAGAAATAGAAAATATACTTCGTGAAAGCGTATTTCAGGGATTTTTCTTTCTTTCTTTTTACTTTCTTCTATATCTAATATATAGAAGAAAGTATTGGTTTCGTGAAAATTTTCGAATGTCGAATTTTGACGGATTTGCACGTTTTGAGGTGCGCTGAGTCCATTTCGACCATTTTTGGAAAGTGTCTGTGTGTCTGTGTGTCTGTGTGTCTGTGTGTGTGTCTGTGTGTGAGTCTGTATGTGTGTGACCAGTTTTTGTGGCCGCGCTAGAGCAAAAACTACTGAATGAAATCGAACAAAAATTTTTGCACATATGTACCACCATGTGAACTGGTGCACCTGACTTTTTTTAGCGAATTCCTCCAAGGGGGGTGGAGCAATCGCACGTGTTCTTCGCGGGGGTGATTGCTATATCTCAGGAAGTAACCGGCGGAATCAAACGAAAATTGGTCCATAGGTAGACCCTACTGAGTACAGGTGCTGATTCAATTTGTTTGTCAATATCTCGAAGGGGGGTGGAGCAATCGCACGTGTTCTGCACGAGGGTGACTGCTATATCTCAAGAAGTAACTGGCGGAATCAAACGAAAATTGGTCCATAGGTAGACCCTATAGAGTACAGGTGCTGATTTAATTTGTGTGTCAATATCTCAAAGGGGGGTGGAGCAATCGCACGTGTTCTGCGCGGAGGTGATTGCTATATCTCAGGAAGTAACAGGCGGAATCGAACGAAAATTGGTCCATAGGTAGACCCTATTGAGTACAAGTGCTGATTCAATTTGTGTGTCAATATCTCAAAGGGGGGTGGAGCAATCAAAAGTGCTTATTTTGTCATTGCACCTACTGTATCTCGAGAAATATTGCTGAGATTTGAATGAAATTTTGAATAACACTAACCCAATATGGAAGCAAGCATCGATTAAATTTTGGCGCTAATCTCCCCGGGGGGAGGGTGGGGTGATTTTTGCGCTTAGTCAACAATGCGAAAAATTAATTCATTAAAAAATCGCTTTCACGCTATTTAATTATCAAAACAGCTGAAAACTTTCAATGATTTGAAATTTTTAACTGCTGCCAGTTTCTTTTTACTAACAAATAAAATGTTTGCAATTAATCTAAACAAGGCTTTTGCAATGATTTCCAATTTCGCTCATTGATTCTGCATTTGCAGGGTTATTACGATAATTGGGAAATTGGAGCTGTCTCCAATTATTCGGGCGAGTACGTATTTTATTTTGTAACTGGAATTCATGAGATAAATATAGAATAAAGTTTCGTGACGGCCACGACAGCTAGTTTATATCAATTATCTTACTTTCCTAATTTATTAAGTATGGGAAAAGCAGATAATTTTTGTTTACGTCAGAAACAGAAAGAAGTAAAGGAAGTTCTTATTTGATTTCTAGACAGTGTTTACCTAGTGTGAAAAAATCGTAAAATAGCGCGAATACGCCAAACAGGAAATTCGGCTCACCAATGTTTGCCTATACTTATCTTTAGATTTTCAAATTGGCGCAATACGATTGGCGACAAAAACTTGGCGTATATTGATCAATGGTATATATTACATGATCTCATCTCAATGAGCATTGAAATTAACATTCGTTTTTTACAATAAACACAAACAGGTTTTTCGTTCTTTTGGAACATGCCAAATGAAACTTTAAAGTGCACAGTTAGACCCATACATTCTATGCACGAGAAATTCCAACTATCCGCAAATTATGCCTAGTTAAAATAATTACGACGTACATTCATACGTAACGTACAAACAGATGAAGTGAGATAATTCGCTAAATTGATTTGGAGATGGTCAAAATGTATACTTTAGAGTCCATCAAGTACAAAAATACATAAACATGTATAGGAAGGCCGTAAGTACGTCTAGATATAACCCGGATGATAAAAAGGAATATTTTAGATAAAATGTAAGAGGAAAATCGTGAACGTAATACTTCGCTTATTTCGTACAAGGAAGTCAAGGAAGTCAATCAAATGCACTATAAAAGCTCACGAGACTAACCAACGTAAAACTTGAATCTCAACTTATTAAGTGTGCGGTCGGGAAACTCTCAAAAGAATGTAAGATGTAACGTAGTTTCTGCATTTTCTTTTGAAACTCATTAACATTCATTCTAATTTTGACAACGCTTACCTAGCTTTACATATTCTCCCCCAGAATGATAAGCAAACATTCTCAATCGTAAAATACATTCGCATTCTTTATCTTATGGTATGTCATGGTTTAAACAGGGCTGGTAAGAATGCGTTTCTTGTTGACGACATAAATCTGTCTTCGGGAGGAATACTTGGAATGAGTTTCCCCAATTACGGAACAAACTTGGGTAAAACTTTCTGCTTCAGCTAAAAAGAATTCTTCGTTAGGCTTTGAGTTATTGTAAAGCTTAACAGTTAAGATTAACTTTCAAAAACTATTTATTCCATGTACCAGAGTTACGAGTGACACTGAAGGTTTTCTTAAGTTTTTTATTGACTGTGTATAATTATTTGCGAACTTTTTTTTAATAAGCACTTTTTAAGTATTACATTATCTTTTCGGGGGCTTAAAATCCCAATTAAAAAATTGAATTTTCGGCATTATTAAGAAACGCAATTATGTTGAGCTTTCGGCTAGAAATTATGAGGTATAAACAAGTCATATTCAAATATGTACGCATGAGGATTTGACGTATTTGCTTGCCTTTAATCAGCTTACTGCTGATAAATTCCATTTTTAACAGTTTGTTAATGGTAGACCTTGTGATATTGCAGGTAACCTTGAAATTCTTTTTAAGGTTGAACAAAATGATGTTGAAGGGCCCCCCCCCCAAAAAAAAAACCATGACGCAACCAACTTAAACCTTAACTTAACACTTGTGTCCCTGAAATTACGACTTATCTCCAATAAACTTCCAGCTACTGCGATTAAGTTTAAAATTTTGTAACACAAACTTCATTCCATTGGTTACTAAATATAACCAGATGGACCAAGGACATTAGTACAACAGAGGTTAACTCCGTTGTTCATGCTTTATCTGTGAGAAATGGAGGGAAAACAGTGGCTGTTTTGCAATACATCAAGAGAAACAACACTTATGTATTGAATGAAACGAAGGATCTAGTTTTGTACCATCCAGCAAACAGCCATTGATAAAACCATCAAAGGACGGAATACAGGTGTACTGATTTTTTTCCCTTAACACTTACTTTTAAATCAAACTATTTATGACTATCAATCCTTCAGTAATCTTTAAATCTACTTCAAGAGTTGCAAAAACACGCTTTTTGTGTCAATTTTAAGTTTTCATTACAGTTTTTTTTGCACCGATTTATCTTAATTATGGCAATCAAACAAAAATTTAAAAGGTTGAAAATATTCGAATATTTCTTCGCTACTGCTTATTATTATCTTTCCCATTCTTGTCATTATTATTGAAGTGATTATTATTTAAACAGTTTATTTGAGAATGATTATTTTATACACAATGATTTAAAAGAAAAAAAATCCATTATTATATTTCAGCTTTTTCATACATAGCACATAGTAAAAGTTTTCCAATAGTACTACTAAACAATAAAAAAATATCAACCCTTTGTTATTCAGTAAAACTCATTTCGAAAGCCTTCTCTACATTATGGTTGGAATTTTTGAAGATAAAACGTGAGTGTGTAGTGTTTTATCACGGTTTTTCTAGTATTCATCCTACTTTCAAGCTTGTTTTTTTACATCATCACTGATTATATTAAGATAAATCAAAGGCACGTATAATAAAGGCAATTGATAAATTTGATTAACTGAAAGCTAGATATATAGTTGTCTGGTCGGAATATGCAGCATCATACCATCGTTAATCTTGTAGGATTAAAGCGATAACCCGTGGTATTACATAACTGCTCCATTTCACTTCGGATTAATTTATACACAAATTACGTGAAAATGACTATGGTGCTCAATAAGTCACGGCTGCTGATTAAATTGGGCTTATCATCAATTATCATTATCTACACCATAGAGAACATTTGATGATCCATCTGACTGTAATTCAAATCAAAGTAAAAGGAAAACAACGTATATTTTATTTACATACTTCGTAATGAATAGTAGTAATGATAATTTCTATTGCAACTGTTAAATGATCTATGAGTTTATATTCACATATTTAATTTGGCAGCAGAAGCAAAGTAATTATTTTTTAAAAAAATAAAACTAATGGAAAGGAAGAGAATTGCTTGTTGTAACCAACTCCTGTAAAAATAAGAGAATAAACAATCAATTATTTTTAGAATCAAATATGATTATGAATACATACGTACATACATACATTTATGCTTATATCAATAAAAGTATCATGACTTGCACTCAAGTAAGATACTTGAAATGGGCGAAAAGATTTTAAAATACTCTTTAGGTTAAAGTGACATATATTTCAGTCATTCATAAGCAGCGTTATAACGTGTGTCAATTATTTGTGCTACCTGGGTAATTGTTGCAGATCTCTTTTAAAGTATTTCAGCAATAAGTAAGGCATAAAAAAGCTAAGTCATCTATTTTTTCTTTACTTAAGCTAAAAATATCTATGTAATTGAAATTAAATTCATAGGAAAGTCAAACAAATTCAAGAGTATTTTAATGATTCGGAGAAAATGAAGTTATCTTCTATTTGATTTCTCAAAATTGTAATAAAAATGTATGATGAAAATAAAGAAAGGGAAAAAAAGGTCTTGATTTTAGTATTTCTTGAAGCTCATTCAATAACATCTGCTTTTGAATTTTATGAGTATTTCCTTCGCCACTTTCAAGTACCGTTTTCCTCAGTGACGAAAAAAAAAAAAAAAAGCTTTTCAATAAATTAAATATTTCCTGTACCATTGTGAGGTTAAAGAGGAGATTCAGACACATCGATATTGTTAATAAGTTTAACATAAAATTTACTTGAATAGTTGAAACAAAAAACCCAGTTGGAAAATCTTAAGCTGTAACTAATTATTTAATTTTTTATGTATCACCAGTAATTATTTTTCCATTTCTTTTTTTTTTGTCGGTGTTCCACTACCCTATAAATGCTGTGTTCAGAACTCCAGTTCGAGTTTGGCACAAAAAAGACTTTTGCCCAAATTAATTGATTACAAATAACAAAACCAGTTTGTCTTTCCTTTCGTAAATTCTAATTTGTTTATTATTTATCACGCAAATTGAGATTGATGAATAACAAATAAATTATCCCATATTTCACAAACAATGAAAATGCATAAGTATTATCCGAGGTTGCATTTCAAAACAGAGTCTTTATAAACCCCCAACAGATTAGATTTTTTTTTCTTTTTACCTTTAAAGTATTTTTTTTTCTTCATAATTTATTTAAAACAAATTATTCTGCCATTAGTTTGATGTCACAAGCCTTTTATAATTTTATAACTGCAGTTTATACGTTTGAACAAACTTTTTTAAGGAAGAATCAGAAAAGAATATTTTCGTTCCTTAAAAGTAGTTATTTTTAGAACCAATTTCCCACATCTATCATTTTCAATTTATTAAAATTGCAATATTTGTTTCTGAGGCAATAATATAATTGAAGATAACTGTCATTTCTTAATATAACCACAACTTTCAAAATAACTTTTGAAAAAGCATAAGATAATTTATAAAAATTGACATTTTTGTTTTTAGGTCAAAAAAAAAAAAAAGTTCATGAAATAAATAGAATATTGATACTTTACTTAATAATAAAATATAAAAAAATGGATTCGTTCAAACATCAGTTTTTTTTCCGGCACGATTTCTCACGTTTTTATATTTTTTTGGAAGTGATATTGACTCCGATCGAAATGAAAAAGTAAATAAATGTCATTTTCTGGTAAAATAATTGCATTGGATTTCTATTTCTTTCTTCCGTTGTAATCCTGAAAAATACACGAGTTTTAGAGTCACTGTTCTATGTCTGCTTCGTGTTTCGATTTATTAAAGTTTAGTTCATTTATTTCGTTATTTTTTTGCGGTTTCCGTTTCTTTGACTTTTTTGCTTTTATTTCATTACTTATTTATTTTGACTTTGGAATAAAATAATAATTTCTATTACTTAAAGGTGCATTACAAATTTTGAAAACTACCGAAAAAGATAGTTGTCAAAATGAAAAAAAGTTTATTTATGTGTTCCCTCATATTTAATTTTCAATCAGTCAAATCGCCCTGATTGCTCAAGTTTTGACGGTTCACACTATTAAATGCATGAGTAATAATTTCTTCAAAAGTGGCAGTAAAAACAACACACCAAAATATCACCAACGGGATTATAAGTTGCGATTCTGCAGGAGTCAACTATGTGTTCAAATACTCCTTTTGGCTACTACATAGTACATGAATTTGTCTACTATTGTCTACTGTTACTACATAGTACATAGAAAAAGAGCACGTATTAACTCATTTCACATTAAATCTTCCTGAAACCATGCCTTAAAAATGGGCTTCATGAATTTTGTCTCTTCAGAGGAGAAAACACAGCAGAAATTGTTAACATAAAATATCAATTTTATACTTAGTTATTATTTTCCGGTGAAAATTGAAAATACAGCGGTAAAGTAAAACCTGTAAAACTGACCACCTGCATTATTTTCCAGTCTTTTCAGGCAGAGTTTGTCCTACAATATATACATACATGCATACATACATATATATATATATATATATATATATATATATATATATATATATATCCCTTTTTCTTTTTTGAACTGACTACATTAATTTCTTAATTTCATTTTGTGTTTACAAAGACGGATGCTTTGTTCATAAGTAAATCAATACTTTGCTTAAAAGAATAACTTACAAATGACTAACAAAATAATAACTGAAAAAAAAAAATATTTTGCTCTTTTGAACTAAGTTCAGAGGATAACGATTATACAAGTATTTATTACGTTTCGAAGTATACAGCCTCAATTATTATCTCTTGAACAATTACTGCATTAATTTCGTTAAAAAACTCAGAAATTAATTACAATCCTCAAAAATAACGCTGTCTGGAATCGATTTTTCTGCTTCATTTCGATATACTTTGGTCATTAGAACGAGGAAATAATTTAACCCCTTCGCAGATGTTCCTGTCAACGTATTCGAAACAACACTGTAAGTAATATTTAAATTCCTTAAGTTTGCCTAGCTCCTAATGAAGCAGAATTATGCAATATTAAGATTAACATTCATCTTTCTTCAATTGCTAATAAGTTGGAAAGTATTGAACATGAGTTTTCGACGCGAACAAATTCAGTATCTCCTTTTTCGTTCTCTAATGCTTAAGTTATATTTCGCATTATAGCATTCATACGCTGCAAAATCTAACAATAGTACAAGTTGTTTCATCATCGATGTATACTTTTTCATTATTGCAAAAGAATAAAATAATTCTAAATATAGTTTTAAAAAACTAAAAAAAAAAGTAAATTAAACAAAAAGAACATTCAAAACTATTGAGTATCAGCTTAGTTTACATGCACTTGTAATGCATAAACACTTATACAGTTTAGCCTTTAGAAATATAGTAATAGCATTAAATATCTTTTATATTTGCAAGTAACGTAAATTTTATCTTTTACTCAGAGTTACATACAAACAACTGAAACACTAAAATACATCATCACGTAATATGGTTTAGCCTTTAGTATTAATAATAGCATAAAATACATTTCTTTTATATTTGAAAAGAGCGTGAATTTTATCTTTTATTCAGAGTCATGTACATACAAACCCACATGTGTAACTAATGAAAGCGTATTAAAAAGGGAAGACAATGTTTAAAGAGTTATTGAAAGAGATCAAACGTAAATTTTTAGCAAAAGGTTATTTTCTCAAATGATAGAGTTTTAATGTTACTTTTCAAAAAAATTGTTTCCTTTCTAGTACGTAAAAAATATGAAACAGTTGTGTGTTTCAGAACTTCTAGGAGAGGCAGGGAGCATTCTAATTATTCGAAATCATATAGAAATTAAGAGCAGACGATTTTTTCCCGACGCGGGAAAATTTGACAATGCCGGAAGATTTTGTTGTCCGAATTTACAATTAGTACGAACAAGCTTTTCATCAAGTTTTGTGTTTACCATTTAAATTCTCGTTCATTCATTTTTTTTTTAATTTGACTGATAATGCCCAGGAAGAATCTTTTTTTAAAATACAGGAACGAATGGTCCCAATTACACAGAAGGAAATTTCTGCATGGTTTGTTGTAAGTTTTTCGTCTTGTTTTACGTGACGGTTGGAACAAATAATAACCACTTTAGCAATTTTTAAAATATGCTTTTTTAAACTTATTGCGAAAGAAATTTGAATTAAGATGAAAACACGAATTAACTTATCATAAAACTGATAAAGAAAAAATCTAGTGTTCTGAGTCGCATCATTTTGTATCTCTTATTTTACTCGTTTCACGTAGGTACAAATGACTTTCTAATGTCTTTTTCTATTATCCCTCGTGCATTAATCTGAAAATAAAGAAGAGCAAATGGTTCCTTTTATCTCAATGCAAAAAAAAAAAAAAAAGACGGTTTTTTAAGTTTGGTATTTTTTGTTGCAAGGTAGATTTTTTTTGTAAAGTTAGATAACATTCTGTAAAGATTAACAGAACGAATCTTTCATTGTCACAGAAAGGAAGGCCTTAGTTTCGACTTAAAACTTCATTTTCCTAAACAAATTGCATTTTTTAAATGCTTAAAGATATTTTATAATTAGATAAGTATATAATTAAAAATCATATCTGCAACTTGAAGTCTGATGGTTCGGTTTGAACTTTAAGAGACATTGTTGTTGTATTGCGCCTTGCAAGCTGGTAATTTCGGTTGCTCTGTTTCACTTTTATTACTGTACTAGCGGTACCCGCACGGCTTTGCCCGTGGTATAAAATTAAAAGTTCATTTGTAAAATAATTGATATCGCAGAAAAAATGCTCTATTTTAGTTGTAATTCAACTATAATTCCTTCAAAGTATGATATAAAAATCTGGTATGGACCCCACGCTACTTATTTTTACGTGTAAATTTCTTAGTAGATGCCTTAAGTGCTAAAATAGTGCTTGGAGTGAGCAAGATAACAGTTCAAACATTTATATCCCTAGTTTGCCACGAAACAATGCAAAAAAAAAAATGTTTTACAATGATTAATCCCCTAAATATCGCCGATTTTAACATCATTCAGTGGATTTTTCGCAAAATATCGCCAATAGCGCCAAATTGAGTCCAAATAAAAAAAGAAAACAATTTTTTTCGCCAACTTGGTGATATGTCGCCAAAATGGCGGCAAATACTTGGCGACCAAAAGCTTGGCGATATAACGCCAAGTGGTCGTGCCAATTCATATCACTTTTGTCTGCATTGAAATGAACACTGATTTACTCCACAAAAGGGTAAAACACCCCCTTGGAACATTCGAATGCAACCCCAAGGGCAGATGCACAAAAATAAGCCAAAAGAGAAAATAAGAACAATTTTGTTGCTCACAGAAACCAACAGAAATCTTACCAAAGTTTAAAAGAAGAAGAAAGTTTTCTTTCCTAGCTTAAAAACAAAACAATACATTTTCCGAAATGAAACACTTTAAAAAGAACGATGCAATATCGCAATTGATACGATATTTGGTTAATCTGTGCTTTAGGTACCCTTTTCTCGCTAAATGGGCGATAGGCGTGCCAAGCGTGGTAACCCTGACTATTTTGCGTAGTTTCTCTCGGAGCTTTCAATTCCGCGAGACACGCAAAAACGCGCCATTTGGTGACTTTTTGAAAACGCGCCAAGTAGGGTCCCAAAGCACATTTTCACCGGGAAAAAGACAGGGATGCCAGAGAATTGAAACAGAAAAATACTACGCCTCCTCTAAAAAATACTACAAAATACTACTGTTTCCAAACGTTGCCAAAATCAATATTGCTAAAATGCGAAATCTATGCAAATGAAAAAAAAAAAAACCGCCAAATCTTTTAATTAAGTCATTAAAGTATATTGGAAACAGGGTTGCCAGAAAAATACTACGCTCCTTATTTGGGCCGAAAAAATACAACCGTAGTATCAAAAATACTACGTCTGGCAACGCTGGAAAAAGAACGAAACAAAAATAAGTATGAACACGTAACCATGGTAACAACATGAAAAGTTGATTTCCGTTGATAAAATAATTCATTTCATCTCTCTTTTCAAACAAATTTTATCCTCGAGCTATTACATTTAGAATCGTTTGGCTTGCTTTACTGAAGGTAAGCCTTGAATTCCGGGATTCTTAAAACAATTGTTACAGCTCTCCTGATGATCGTAGAAACTTCGAAAAAACTTCATTTTGTGCAGAAAATTTCAAGCTTTCGAATGACATAAGACTTGAAAATGTGTATGAAATATTTCTTCCCTATTTTATCGAATTTCCGCTAAGAATTCGAATAGAAAAAGAACGAAATGGAATTTTCGAAAAATCGCTTCGAGGTGCAAAACTACATGCTACAAACTAATTTTGTACCAAGTGGTATGAAAATCGACCGAACGGTTTTGGCGCTACGCGTGTAACAGACAGACAGAAAGAAAGAAGGAAAGAAAGAAAGACAGACCCACCTTCAGCTTTATTATTAGTAGAGATTAAACCTCTTTATAGGGTGGGGGCCATCTATTCACAGCACAACAAATAATTCACACAATGGAAGGACAAGGACAGGAGAGGGAAAATATATCGATGGCCGGGATTAGAACTTGGTACCACACCCGTGATACTTCTAAACTTCTCTAGATCACTCCTCTCTTACCTAGAAGAACCTAGAGAAGTCTTACCTAGAGTCTTGTCTAGGTAAGACTTCTTTGACCACTAGAAAAGATTGCTGGCAATTACCTCCATTTTCTGTTTAGAGTATTGAAATTGCCAGTGTAGTGCTTTTTAAAAGTATTAGCATCATTTATTCATTGAAAACAGCAAAATAAGCTAATGTACTCAAGTTTATTGAAATGCTCTGCATCTGAAAATATCATCATTAACTCATTTTGATGTAAAGTAACATTTTTTTCCCGAAACATTTCTCTCAAAGAGGAATAAAATGAAAGATATTTACTTTATTTACTTTTCATTTTGAATTATGCATTTTTACTTACTTATCTCTAGCCATGCCACATTTTTTTGCTCCAAGCCTGAAGATTTTACTACGTGTTGGTTTGCATGGCCTGGAGTAGAATATATTATTACAAATTTACATATTTGCCCATCACTTATTTATTTAAGTTAATAACGTTTTTATCCGTAAATTACATATCGCTCATGGGCTGCAATAGTGGCACAACTCAAAAAATCGTGTTTTGAGATAAACTGGTTTAAAGTTTTCATTGCTATGGGAAATGAATAAGAAACGCTTTAATGTGCTGCCTTCTTACGGCCTAATATTGAATTATGAGCATGGCCAGTAATTGCGGCTCAAAAGAATGTATTTTTCCTATTTACACCTGTCCTTTGTTAAAAACGGGTGTTTTTTGAGTTGTGCCACTATTGCACCCAATGAGCGATATGTTTATTAAAATTTTCACTTTGTGATATTCTTGTAAAAATTTTGTATTCTAACATAAGGGGAAAATAGTTTACTTTTAAAGAGTAATTTATTGAATATTTGTTGTAGATGTATGAGCTACTACCCAAATACAGCACGTCTGCAGTTTAATTCCACTTGAGTAATTATATGTACACTAAATATTTATTTATTCGAAACTAAATTAGCTAATTTGAGGAAAAGCTATTTATTAAATCAAACAGTAAGTTTACTTAAGAAGTTCTTAGTTTTTAATGAGACGAAAACGTCTTTAATTTTCAGGCGTAGAGAAACGAGACACTATAAATTCAGCTTAAAGTTTCCATACTTCCTCTAGAAAAGCTGAATATTTACCAAAAAATTGTTTTAAAAGCTACCATGCATATTTTTTGAAATAAAACATAACTTTAAGTTCTTTTCGCTGAAGTTCATAAGCGCTTCACTTCACATCCTCAAAACTCCATTTTCAGCAAGAAATTAAACTAATTTTGTAACATGCTTTTTCAATGTATTTCCTTTTTATGACCAACAATTTTGGTTAAACTTATGAGTTTCGGAGGGTCTTAAATTTTGCTGTTAGTGTTTATGTGAGTGCCAGAAGGGACTCAGTTTAAAGTAAGTTAATTTTCGTAATGTCTTTAAAAGTTGGGGTGCATTGGACGTTTCCTAATTCAATTTAAGTCATTTTAGTTTTTGAAAATGGTTCACAAGCAAGTTAAGTTTTCATTTATTTATTTATTTTTTTGCATTTTGTTTTTAATTTCTTTTTTCAACTTGTTTTTGGGAAGGTGTTTTTACATAATTTTTTTACAAGTTTACTACTTGTGCTCAAAAGACTTTAGTCAAAAGACGTCAAAACGGCAGTATTAGGATCGGGAAAAGATCCACTTGCTTAAAGTTTGCTTGTTTACCTTTTCGTTACAAAAGCACCCATCGTTTAACTGGCACTTGCCAACTTGTTTACTTAATACATTTCAAAAAAAAAAAAAAAAATTCTCTGCTATGTTTTTGTTCTTAGTATTACAAATTAATCGAACTTTTATGGTTTTTAATGACTTGATATATTTATTCGGTGGATTCTTAATACATTTCAATTGTATTTTTGGTGCTCTTTTATTTGTCTGGTGCACTATTTTAACAAATCTTATACACCATCTTATCCCAACTATGAGCTGAGATGTAGATGCGTAAGAAGAACAACTAAAAATCAACATTAAGAGAGCAAAACGACCCTTTAAAAATGCTTACAAACAGATTGAATTGATAGAACCAATATGTTCCCCCTACCAGAATCCATCTAGAAGAATATTCTCGGAGCAAGCTGTCCTCATCTCTCCCACGCAAAGAGTTTCTCAGTTGGAAAGAGCTCTGATGCGTGGTTCTGATGGAATAATTTTTAATAACTGATTTCTAATGATACTCTAAGTATCAAACAGATCCATAAATATTCAGTAATATTGCTACCTGTCAATGAAAATAATATCCACTATCATAAGGACTTTCTTAAATTCTTGAGATTTTATACCATTCAGTGGAAGGAAAGTAACGAAGTCAAGTATGGAAAAAAAAAAATCAATTTGCTACTTTTCATAAAACAGTCTCAAAATATGGCACTAAAGGTGCTTCCTGACTGTTTTCTTGAAGGTCATTTGAAAAGGAGAAATGCCGAGCAAGTAAACGAGGAGCTATGGAAAAAGCATCAAATAATTTTGTGGGTGTGGAAGAACAGTTAAGAAATTAGTAGGCTTTCGGGGCAGTATTTCTGACAAAATTGTCTCTAAAAAATCTGGTATGGGTCCTACACTACTTCCTTTTCCGTGTAAATTTCTTTGAAGATGCCTTAGTGTTAAAATAGTGCTAGGAGTGAGCAAGATAACAATTCGAACATTTGCACCCATGGTTTGCCACGAAACAATGCAAAACAAATGTTTTACAATGATTCATTTTCTAAATATCGCCGATTTTGACATCATTCAGTGGATTTTTTGCAAAATATCGCCAATAGCGCCAAAATGAACCCAAATAAAAAAAACATTTTTTCGCCAAATTTGTCGCCAAGTTGGCGTCAAACACTTGGCGACCAAAAGCTTGGCGATACATCACCAAGTGGTCCTGCCAATTCATCTGCATTGAAATTAACACTGATTTACCCCAAAAAAGGGGTAAAACACCCCCTTGGAAACATTCGAATACAACCACAAGGGGAGGTGCACAACTAGAGCATCCTCAGAGCCTACATACCAAGCTAGAAGTTTCTAAGGCATATAGTTTTTGAGTTATGCGAGACACATACGCACATACATCCGCACACACATCCGCACATACATCCGCACATACGTACATACAGACGTCACGAGAAAACGCGTCGTAATTAACTCGGGGGTGGTTGAAAAGGATTTTTCGGCTGCTTATATGTTGGTAGGTACATATGCACGTGCTGACAGATCGAAAAAACTACTTAACATTCATTCGGGGGTGAGCAAAATCAAAATTTAGACTCAAATTTGAGTGATTTTTTTTTCGCGATCACAATACTTCCTTTACTACGTAAAAGGAAGTAAAAATGGTGGTAATCAGGCAGATTCTTCATTTTTCAAAAATCTTGGTTGCTTTCTTGCAGGGTAAGCTGATGGCTGTAAGTGTGCATTGAAGGAGTTTATAGGCTATGGAGGTAGTCCTTCTTACTTCATTGGGATAAAGAGAAATCTGCAGAAATAGGGTTCTCAATGGCTTGGACATTCTTTTTCTTGGGTATTTTAACAGCATTAATAGTATACGAAGTTTGAAAATCTTTATCTGCAGAATTATTGATATCTAGCGTTTTACGCAAATAGATTTTAAAAATTCAAACACTTGTTGAATAAGATAATAAACGATCAATCCACTTGTCATCCACTTGTCATCTTAGCTCTACATTAGGTTTTAAAAAGCCATGACAAAGTTTCTTAGTACAAAACGTTTTGATATCAGAAATTGCGTAGAAAGTGGTTATTGAACCAAGATTTAAAACCCACATTGTTATTCTCGAATATGTTTAGGACCCTCCATACGTTTCATTAATTCAGAGATTTTAGATTTTAATGTATGTCCTGATGACTTTCTTGCTTTTAACCCGTATTTTACTTTTCAATGGAAGCGACCTTCTAATCTGCTGTTCAATGTTTTTACGTTCGTTACCTCTCTTATTTCTTACAAGATTCGGTAGACACACTATCTAAGACCATTTCCACAATAATAGTTCATAAAAAAATCCGATCTTTTGAAAAACTGAAAATTAATCGATTTTCCAGTCACATTAAACTTTGATCTTTTAGAAATTACACACAAGTCAGATAAAAGTTTTCAAGCTACAAAGCCATCAATTTCTAACAAGTTTAGATACTTGTCACACATAAAGGCAGTTGTTTGTAAAGATCGTCTCTCGGGAGGTGGAAAAAGAAAGAAGTGATAATGTGTTCTTCTATTTCACGATCTGATCTTATTGGGTCGAAAGGATTCCCTCTTCATTTCACTTCATTGCTCAAAAATGATATAAAACGAAGAACGTCATATTTTCTTTTGAATCTCGCGTGCTTCATTTGAGTCGTAAAAATATAACTTGGTGCTTGGAAGGGAATCAAAGTGGCGAAAAGAAGCTGCAGGTTTCCTGAAGATTTCACTAGGCGTAAGTCACTTCTGCGCAAATAATGATGTGTTTTGTTACTTGTTGGAGACGAATTTCGATAAGAGTTTTAGGAAAAATAAGGATTTTAAAAGAAAGGTATTATTTTAGTGTAAATAATAACTTTACAAGTACATCTCTTTTTTCAATGAAATATTTGGCATTTTTCTCCGAATGGACAGCATTTGAAAGGTCTTTACAGTGATAAAGTATAAATTTAACCCCCCCATATATATATATATATATATATATATATATATATATATATATATATATAATATATATATATATATATATATATATATATATATATATATATATATATATATATAATATATATATATATATATATATATATATAGTATATATATATATATATATATATATATATATATATATAGATATAGATATATATAGATATATATATATTATATTTATACATAATTCCCGATAAGTGTGAGACAAATTATAGCCATTTCTTTTACTTTTTTTGAATTTTTTGGAGTGATTTTTTTTTCATTTATTTTAGTCATTTATTTTATTTAGTCAAAAAATAGAAAAGGGAAAGATGGAGAAAGATATTAAATGCTATAATGTTATAATATATTTAATGAATGGAAAATATAATTAATAAACGGTATAATACCTTCATATAATGGTATACTATATTCATATAAAGGTATAATATTTTCATGTATAATATGAATAATCCAGTATAACATTGAATGTTTACATGGCTAATAACTGTATGGTTTTTTAGCCAATAACTGATAAGGCGGCCAATTACTATCAATTTGACATTTTTGTTTCGGCGTTGACTTTTTTCTAATAATATATTTGAAAAAGTGTTTTCAAACAGTATGAGTAGTAAAATGCATTAATATATTATCATATGAATTTTTTTTTTATTTATGCTGAAATATTCAATTTATTTTTTATTCAAGTATACAAATACGATGTCGCTAAAGTGGCCAATTACTT
This sequence comes from Uloborus plumipes, assembly GCA_038373865.1. Classification (NCBI taxonomy): domain Eukaryota; kingdom Metazoa; phylum Arthropoda; class Arachnida; order Araneae; family Uloboridae; genus Uloborus; species Uloborus plumipes. The sequence goes on along the minus strand of JAXGGA010009213.1, from coordinate 34,485 downwards.
TTCCGCATCAACTATAATAATTTTACTTCAGAGGGTTGGAGTGAATTTAAATTTATTCAGTGGACTTCCTTCCCCTTTAAATGCACGGGCATCGCCGTGCGGGTACTGCTAGGATGAAATAAAAAAGAGTTAAGATTTTGCAAAATAGATAACCTTTTTTGCTTTTAAATTGGTATAAAATTCAAATATTTTGTTAAAGTTCCTAAATTGAATCTTCGGTATTTGGTATTCGTTGCATCTCTAGTTGAAATAGAATTAAATACTGGAATAGACATCTACTACCTTTTTGTGCTACAAAATGACTAAGATTCAGTTGTTTACTAGTGCGTTAGTGTAATAATATCATGTAGCTTTCACAATTGAAGAAGCCTGCATATATATATACATATATATATATATATATATAATATATATATATATATACAGGGTGGTTATAAATTAACAGGAGGTGTTTGGAGCCCTCTAGCTCGCGAACTACTGGGCGAAACATTGCCAAACTTCGTGAGCATGCATATTAGACCACGGGATTTTGATTTCTGGAATAAAAATATTAGTTTGAAAAATCACCACCAGGGGAAATTTGGCGCTGTAAAAGTGTATTACACTGAATATCACGAATTAAACTTGAAAAGATGCTGTATAAACCAATTTCGCTAAGCAAAAATGATTGTTCTTTGCAAATGAGGTTTAATATGATCGGCGTAGAATTTTCTATTAAAAAAAAATCACCACGAACAAAATAGCTGTCCATTTAACCAAACAGAATGCAATAATTTGCACAAACGCTTTGTGTTTAGCGATCATCTGTATAAAATGACTGACTGGGAGCATTCTTATCATTCTGAGCGCAGTTGCCTCTTGATGGCTTTTAACTATGCAGGACCGCGCTTTGTTAGTGAAGCTCTACTATCAGCGTGATGAAAATGCCAATGTTACTCTTCGAGAATTTCGGCGAGTGAAGCAGTTGAGAAAAGGCCCGCCGACCATAACAAATTTAAGAAAAATGATTAAGCGGTTTAAAATGACTGGATTTCTAGCCCAGCAACCATGCTAGGGGCGCCAGACGGTTAATCAGCTACAAGTTGACGAAGTTGCAAATGCTATTAGAGAACAATGCTTTGATGCTATCAAAGAAACATTTCTGATACCGCAAGTTTAAAAGATATGATAATTTTAAAAATTAGAGAAATCCATTCTGATATGTTACGAGCTGCCGTAGAAAATGTTCTGCATCGTATGCAGTTCTTACAACTTTACAATGGCGATCATATCGAACCACATTTGTGCCAAAAAAAGTCATTTTTGCAAATAAAATGGATGCATATTTTGTCAGTCGCAATTAATTCTTCGATAATCAGAATAATACACTTTAACAGCGCCAAATTTCCCCCTGGTAGTGATTTTTCAAACTAATTTTTTTTATTCCAGAAATCAAAATCCCATGGTCTAATATGCATGCTCACGAAGTTTGGCAATGTTTTGCCCAGTAGTTCGCGAGCTAGAGGGCTCCAACAAACACCTCCTGTTAATTTATAACCACCCTATATATATATATATATATATATTGAAACAGGCAATCAAAACGAAAAGACGAAAACCAAAAACACAAAAGCGAACCAAAGCGCAGCATTTCATCAGGGGGAAGACCGCACTTTGGCCCGAAAAGGCTCTTTCTATATAACATGTGGGAGGGTCCCAAAAACATGTTATCTCCCCCGAGAGCCTTGAAAGAAACCAGGAAAACACAGAACACTCACCTTCAAACGGAAGGAACAAGGAATCTAAAAAGCACCTGAACAGATTCCGAAGAAAAAACACCTGAGTGAACTGGAAACTATGCAAGAAGCAGGTAGGAAAAAAAGTTACGGTTACGAAATATTGACAGAACACAGTCCAGCTTTTTTTAGATAATTAGAATAAAAAGATGACGGAACATTATTGTATTGAAGTGCAGATTTCAAAAGAGTAATGTTTTTTTGAATGTA